>VZRE01006256.1:129710-144338 GCA_013396775.1 Cephalopterus ornatus | reverse complement strand
CCGCTGCCGCCAGCTGGAAGACCGACGGCCGTCGCCACGTCGCCATCTTTCCTGCCCGGCCCCGGACGAGCCCCAGCGGGAGGCCGCCGCCTTCGCAGCTACCTGCCGGCGCCTGTGGCTACGTCCCCCTACAAGCGGCTAGCGCAGGGGGTCGACCCCTCGCGATCTTGCAGGCGGATCGGTCCCCCACGGCTTACGGCGGTTTTCGGGGACCCAGCACGCAGAGGCGAGCGAGACGCGGACTGCGACTTCCAAACCCGGCAGAGAGCATACCCTCTCCCTTCCCGCGGGCTGTGACAGGGGAGAAAGCAGGGATTGTGACCTCTCCTTTTCTACTGTCAATTCAATGATTAATTACCAATGCTTGAGAGTGTTTATCCACTAGAAACTTAAGTTTGCTTGCAAAGAAAGTTTTAAAACCAAACCAAACAAACAGGACCCCTTGGGTCCTGAGGAGCAGTCACAGTTCAGCTGGACAGTAAATTTAATTTCTCAGAAGTACAGCTGTTTACATCAAGTCTCTGCATTAGACTCTAGAAAAATAGAAAATAGAAACTGATATCCCCAGGGCATTATTTACAGGAAGGCACAGTGTCAACAGGCAATAGTTCTAATGCTCCTCCGAGCAAGGAGATTTAGAACTACATGCCCTATTTTTCCAGCCACTAAATGTTTGACATTTCTGGCATAAAGCTGAAGATGTGATTCCAAACCCCCCAAGCAGAGAAGGAACTGAACTTGGCTAGGTTAGTGCCTGGCTAGGTGACTGGCTGGGTGACTGCCCTACTAGCCAAATTACTATAGAACAGAGAGGATTTGGGCCCTTATTGCTCTGGTGACGTCCCAGCTCTGGGGCTTTGGCCACGTTCTCACTAAATCAGGCTCCAAAATAATCATCTTCCCCAGCACTCGCCCTTCCCGCCCCATGCTATCTGCTGTCGCTCAGTACCTCTCAGCTCCCTCTGCCTGAGCCCAAACCACCACCCATAAACTTGTTAAAACAGTTTCTCTACCTTGAGATAAACCCCTCAGTGGAGGTACTCAACCTGAGCCGCAGGATAAGTGTTTCCACTCAGATGTTTTTTAGTTGCCAGAAACTACTTACCTCGAATCAGTACCCCTGCCATAAATTCACAAACTAGAGAATAGGAGACTAAAAAAAGTATGTAAACATGGCACTTTCCACCTAATTTGGACATTCAACCAAATATCAGGTGCTATGAAGACTTGAGGGAACGTACAGGGACAGAGAGTAGTGTGCATTTTTCTTACTTTTGTTTTCCAACCTGCAGATATCCTTCACTGCATGCTCTCTAGCTGGAAAGTCCAGTATCTGAAGTGCAAGGACTACTCTACTTTGCAACCAGTAATTCAGCAATTCTGGCATGCCAGGATATTCCAGATCCCAATATTCACAGGTACCAAGTCTCTGGTTTCTCACTTCTGAAGCAAAGGGAGTTTTATACTGAACAGGGTATGAATTATTGTAATATGTGATGTGTAGTCACTGGTAGCTGCAGAATCTGGGTTTACACAAGCTTTCTATGGAAGCAGAATGGAGGAAAAATTTCACTGTAGGAATAAAGCTGAATCTGCACAGGCATGCAGGATTCAGGTAAGTCTTGCAAGAGAAATGCCTCATATGAATGTTTGTAATTAAGTGACAGTGCAGTATGAGCCTTCACAGATATTGCTGTCACATAGTCTGAGCTGGACCTGGTTTGAAGCTGCAAGTACATACTCACCTGCTGACTGATGGAAATTACTGTTTCTGGGGCACAGAGGGTAAAATCAATTATTCACATCTCCCTGTGTTGCTGTTACTCACACTGCTACCAGCAGACTTGGAAAACCAAGAAGTTTTGGGCTTGATTTTAACAGGTTCTTGCGGACTACCTTTATCTGTTACTGGGTAGAAAAACTTTAAAAAGGAAAGTGATTGTTCCGCATTCAAATACAGACAAGTAATGTTTAAATGTTATTAACATACCTTCTCCTGATGGCCTGTTTCCATTTATCGCACCTTCTTTCACCAACACTGCACTTCCTTTAACCCATACCACTGTCACTTCAGCCAGTTTGGGGAATCAGTGTTAACAGTTTTTTAATTCTGATTGATTTCTTACATATATTTAATATCAAGCTACAGGCCATTTTTTGACTGCAAAGTGGTTGGTTACTCATCTGTTTATTTTATGTCTGCTTTGGCCAAACACTGGCCATTGACAGTGAGATAATCTTCTGTTCCTGATAGCTATGCTTCTATCTGTGTTATTCCTATTCCTATTTACACCTCCTAGAGGAGTGCAGTTCTCCAGGGGACTGATAAAAGCAAGGGAAGTTATAAAAGGGATAAGACTTTCTGAAGCAGATCTCTAACAGAAAGAACAGGTATTGAGACACCAAAGATGACTTGACTGTACTTAAAATAATATTGCCTGGCAGAAAGGAAATAAGAATACTAGGAGGGATGAGGGATTGTGGGGGATGCAGCATAATGAGCTGTTGGCTTCTGCTGTTACCACAGCTCTCCCCCGTCCTCTCCCGGTGTGGAAGCCACAAGGTGTGAACATGCACACTGTCAATGCTACAGAGGGAAGGAAAACCACGTAAAACAATGCCAAGCAGAGATGCAGTCCATCTGCCTGAAAAATAGTGTGCAGGTGTTTCTCAGCACAGAGCTGGGGGCCTCTTGTGTGTCTTCAAAGGGTGGCTGAGTTGAGGAACAGCTGAGAGAAGTGATGGCTTCTTGTTCCATTTGTGATGGGTCACGAAAGGGGGCCAAGTTGAGAACCAGCCAACTCACAGAGCACACGATCTGGGAAGAGGCACTCTTCAGCTTCCAGCATGTCATGGGAAACACATCAAATAGGGGAGGAAGGAGAGACTACACACTTGGTACTGCCCTTTCTGCAGTTGCACCTCTGATGGCAGCCACACCAGCCAGCGCTGCTCCCAGGGACGTGCCAGCAGCGACGAGGTGGTGCAAACTCAGGGACTACAGGGAGCTCAGGCACAGGCAGCCGGGAAGGCGTCCAGCCCAGGGCTGCTCATCAGGAAAGCCTCAGCCAGGGCTGCAGCCAGCACTTACAAACGAACCTGCTGCCTCTCACACACGAAGGAAAGCCTATGCTGATGACATTTGCTTATTCACAGCTGGGGGAGCTTAATCAAAAGACAACAATAAATGCTGCTCAGTTTTCCTTCCCATTCCCTTCAGTGACATTCCACTTACTTTAAAAATAGATGTCATAGCAAAGATTTATATTTAATGCTTTGCTTGTCACAGAGGGAAGGAGAAATCAGCTGCTGAGAAGTAAGAAACTCTGAGAGTGGGTATGGGGATTTATCCAGGAATAAAGAGTTTTAGGACTAGGTCCATCTTGAACTAATTTAGCTAGAACTGAAGGCATTGCTCTGTGCCCACTCAGTGCAGGGATCATTCCACACACCAGACTTTTTTCTGCAAGACTGTGGGGAAAAGTGAATTCAGACTCCAGGGGAAACCTGTTGAAGGAAAAGGAAGAGTGTCCAGTTCAATCTTTCTTTAAACAATTTTACCAGTGGAACTGTTTCAGTAGAAGGACATTAGGTATTTCTCCTGTATAAGAACCAAGAACCATTATTTACATTGCCTTGCTGCTAATGAAATACACACAACAGTGTATTAAAGTGAAAGTTATTTTAAGCAATCTGTTAATACCTGCAAACATTTTTAATTTCTGTTATGCACTTGATAACCTACTCCAGTTCTTTTGTTCTCCCTTGAGATTAATTATGGCATTGCCCATAACACAGTATGTCCCATTCAGCAAAAGGGCTCAGGCACTCTGATTTACATAAGCAAAGACTGCTGAGGACATTCTATAGCTCACTTTTCTGTATTTATATCTTTCTATTTCTTTCCTCTTGCACGCATTTTTGCAAACTTTTTCCCATTTTGGATTTCATCTCAGCTGTACACTCATGAGACAATATATCACTCCCCCCTGCTCATTGTGGAGGTAATTTCATTGCTTTACTCTGCCAGTTTCATCCACACTTTTGAGAACATAGTGTGGAACAGATTACCCAGAAAGCTCTGGCTCTCGCTTTGGGCAAGACTGGTCTTGTTTGTCACAGCCTACCTGTGAAGTCCAGATAAGCCTCCCCTCGCTGTTCAGAACAGCACAGTTCCTCAGGTACTCTAATACCCTATGACAGTTCACCTGTGGTCTATTTCAGATAATTCTGCCCTAAAATGTGTTTCCCACCAGCCTTGTTTTGACTCATACTTGCAAGTTTGCTACTGAGCCAATGCCCTCTGCCAGCATAATATTCTGAAACAGATAGTGCAAGCAATAAACAAGTTATGGAAGGCTTCAGAAGAGAAGCTTTGGGAAAAAGATCTACAGATGATGCACGTTTTACAGAACCCATGAAGGTTATGTCTTTTAATGAGATATCCTAAACTTAAAATGCTTACTGGGTAACCTGTGAGGTTACCCTGTCCAGCTATCACAAATGTAATGTTTACCAAGCAGGTTGTGCTGTACCTTATTCTCTTGTTCTTTCTTCAGGATTGTTGCTAATTTTATTTTAGTGTGCTTCTCAGCTAGTTGAATGGACAACTTTCACCCACAAAAATATGCATGAAAGAGCCCAAAGTGGCTAGTGTGTACAAAGAACAGGAAAAAGCTATAGTACCATGGCTTCCTTCTGATCCTCAGTAGCAGCACTTACTGAGTGCGACAAAGCAAAAAATTTATTGGGAGAATTAACCTTTACCTCTATTAAAGAAAGCAAACCAATGTCAGTATCGCTTTGGGTCCTCCTGCCTTTTCTTATGGACCATTGTAACCAAGATGCTGATCCTTCCATCTGCTTGTGTCAAAAAAAAAAGTCGCAATATGATATTAAAAACTGCCACAAACTGGGTCATTTACTGAACAGCGAGGGAAAAAGCACACCTTGTTCCCTAAGGATACTGCATAGTTATGTGACCTTCTTTGTTTGGCTGCCTCTTACAAACCACCAAGTGCCACCTCTTCTCTTCTCTGCACTGTTCACAGGACTTTCATCTCTGCACATCTCTCCTGCTGCAGTGGGAATAAAAGCAAGTGAGTTGGCACAAAGTCAGAATCCAAAGTTGAGGCAGGCAAAGCACAGCCTAAAGCAACTTCACCTCTGCTTCCCTTATGACTCTGTGAAGCACAGTCATCAAAGCAGCACTAATACAAATACCCAACTGGAGGCACATGGCGTGTGGCTCTGCTCATGTGAGCATTCTGTGCTCTGAGACGGCACAAGGACGTGTCATCTGAGGAGCTCAATGAAATGAAAACAGGGAAAAGACTGCAGCTAGTTCTACTCATCTTTCTGCAGAGAGGCACCCCTTGAACACTCAGCCCTCTGCTTTTGGGGTCTCCAGGAGAGGCCATGGTTTTCTGCTTTTGGGCTTTTTCCTGTGGAAGGGCAACACAAAACTAAAATAATGGTGTTGTGGGAAGGACATCATGGTGAATCAGCCCTGGCCATCTCCTTCATCTAGTCTCTCCTGCCACCTTCTTAGTGTCTTCTGGCCACATCCGCACCCCTCAGAGGGAGCAGGCCTCAAATCTCTGGCTTTCCACCAATTCCTGGGGCAATGCTTCCCCCAGGGAGAGGAAAGCAGAGGAAGCTAAGCCCAGATCAGCCAGGAGGACAGAAGCAGCTGCCAGGAGTCTCCATGTGAATGCAAGGGACAGATAGAAACCCTTCCCAGTACGCCCAGCAGCTGTGGCTCTCTGCCACCACTATCCACCCTCTCCGGTCTGGGCACCCTGCTCCCACCAGGGGAAAAGAGAGTGAAACAATTTGAAGTGTAGTGTACTTACTGCCTCGGGGCAGATAAATCAAAACAGAAAAAAACGGGAGCAATTTTGCCACTCTCAGGAAAAATTCAGCCTCTCCATGGAGAAATAAGGCCAAGAGAAAGAGTGGGGCTGAGAGTAAGTAGAGGAGATTTGGGCACAGATGGGGAAACACAGACAAGCGAGTAAAACCACACCACCACTAGACCTTCCTTCAGCTAAAAGAACTAGCAAATGCCCCCAGGACCCAGGGAACAGATGAAAGGGAGTGGATCCTGACCATTGCACTGTCCTGCAGAGAGTGGGGAGGTCCCAGTGGCACTTGTCGAAGTGACAGTGACCTGTGGTGATGAGACACTGAGACTTCTACTGGACACCCACCTTGAACCGCACCTGCCCTCTGATTTTTGTGGGGCTTAGAGCTGCTTCCTGGATGCTGTACCAACCTGGGCATCATCAGAGCACAGTTTGCAAAACTCCCACAAGGGAGCTGACTTGCTCTGCTGGCAAATTCTCATTGCTTTGCAAGATTAAACTCTGAGTCTCTCTGCGGTCTTTCCTTGAGGATTTGGCTCAGTTCCCAGTCAGATTCTGATCTCTTATCAGTGCTTCGGCCTCTGAGAATTGCACAGTTGTGACCAGTCTGAGATTGCAGATTCAAAGTCTGCATTTTCACCTTTTTCCTTTGTTCACATTTTTCTGTATTTATTTTTTCATGCAAAGTAATTTTTTATTTACATTTCCATAATGCAGATGAATAATTCTTCTGCATCAGTTAGATGTAGAGTATTAAATGCCCTGTCCTTCGGAATCAATGACAGCCACAAATAAAACTACCTCCTCACTATTTGGCTTGTGTTAAAACTTAGACACAGCAAAGATCAGTGATTGAATCTTCTCCAGTTTTAAATTTTCTCCTCTTTATTTCCAGAAGATTTTGACTGCCACTCCTACACCTCATTTTTTTTTTTTTTTACTTTTGCTGGTTTCTTGTTATGTTTTCTTCCAAATTTCAGGAATTCAGCAGTCTCCCAAATCTATTAGAAAACTGTATCAGTCAGCCTTGCTGCCTTGCAAAATTTGAAGAGTAACCACCAGCCGTGCTACACACTGCTGTACTGGAATGGTGAGTTCCCCAGAGCCTGCAAGACCTGCACACTTGGGTTCTAGAGCCAGAGCACTTCAGATGTGAATCATACAGGCCCCTGGCCAGCCCATCTGAGTCTCACATACACACACATATTCCCCAGAAACCAGCATGTCAGATCTCAGAAATTATGCATCTTCAGGCTCCCAGAAGGCTCCTCAGCAAAGCACGGGAGACCAGAGAACCTCCAGGACACATAAGAGTTCCCAGCCCTTTGTTTCCACTAGGGCACTAAGCACCAGGACCAAGGAACTCATTTACAAGAACCACTTGCCAAAATCCAATATGCTTCTACTAGAAGCTGCTCAAAATTAAGTGACAATTTCTGATGGAATAAGCATCTCCCAAAGAAGTGCCACCTTTGGTCAGTTGTAAAAATGCTACAGCGGAAAATTTGTTACTAAACCGTATTCTAACCAGTAACTCTGTTTTGCTCTCACTTCTTTCTCCTCTGACTCTTTCATGCATCCAGAGTCCCCTCTAACAGTAGATAAAGTAGGTTTTCAATGGCCCAGCAGGTTGCTGGACATCAGTTTGGGCATTACCCAAAGAGCCAACTTCTGATTTGCATTTCTCCTGCATGCATAGCCTTCCTGCTTTAGAGGGGAGGTCATAGTCCATTGACTGGCAAGAGTAGCACAGGGACTTCTCCCACCTGCAGCCCTCTCAGACCGAGCTGATTCCTACAGGCCTCCTGAAACCTGTCATGATATTTGCAAACTCTCTTACCACTGAACTGAAATATCCACTGATGTTCCCAACCGTATACAACGTCCTCAAATCCCCAGTGACTTTGCTCCACAAAATCCATCCTTCTGTCAAGGCAAGGTTTTGTTTTGCCTGTACTTCTACAAAGGAAATGTAAGTTGTTCCTTTCACTTTTTCATTGACACAGCAACCACACTGATGTGTCATAGTGGATGGAGCATCTGCATGTCCGTTATAAGCTTTCCTTTAACATCCCAGGTACCCTCCCACAAAACATTACAGTAGGATGTTCTCCAGGGCAATATCTTAGCTGCAGTACTTATTTCAGATCTTTGTAGTTTTCTTTTTTCAAGCCCAGATGTCAAATTGGAGCTGAACATGATAAAGATCATTTCAATGTCACTGAGAGAGCCAATTACTGGGCATACATGGACAGTTCTGAACGTGCTATAATGCAGAGCCCATACTCACAGCACATGCAGCACAGAGTCACTCACTGGGTAGACACCAGGTTAGATCTGCAGCTCCCACACAATGCCCAACACATCTGTCCTCAGCCATGGTGCTTTCAGGATGGGAAGATCACAACTTGACCTTTCAAGCCTGTATCTGTAGACACTGATAAATATAAAACAATATTGAAGAATTAAACACTCACAATGTGTGATACCAATTGGATTGAGAAATCCACTTCCTTACTCTCATGCATCTGCTTTGTCATTTTTAACTGAGAACTACAATAGTTACTAACTAGAAATTCTATGGGACATGCTAGAATTGAAACTCACCTGTTTTTTGTGCTTCTTGTGCCACCCACTGGAACAGGCTGAAAACACGAGTGAAAAGAAAACATTCAGGAGATTTCAAATCCAGCATATGTTTAATGCATTAATATAACAACAGCTTGCAATATACTCCAACAATTTTATTCAGTTTTCATTAATTCAGAATATCTGAAAAGAAGAACCCAAGTTTGTTAATCTGCTGACCAAATGCCTTCAAGACACTAAAACCAGTTTGTCTTTCAGGACAAAGGCAAAGACAGTTCAATGATATATTGGTATTGATGAATTCTTTAGACACTAATGACATTGTAGAGAGTACAGAGAATGTCTCATCTAACATAGTCCATCCACCTCCAGTCACTGGCAGGTGAGAAAGCAGGTGTGGAGAAGCTGTTAATCTTAAGTGAGGAAGAAGGAGGTTACTCAACTAAGGAACTACAAGAATCTGTCTTGTTTATTCAGGCAAAATGAAGGCTGAGTGAGAATATGTCTCTCTCCAAATACCTAATGGGCATATATTCCAAGGGAGTACAGCCTCTAGGATGGTGTTCACAGTGATTAATATATGATTAATCAGGAATTAATTTAACCTGAATACCCAGGAAAATGTAAGAGCATCAAAACAGTGATTAAAATCCTCTAGTAGGATAGATAATGATAGACAACTTTACTTTTTTTTCATAAAAAAGAGCATGAACCATTTCTGAAAGCTGTTATATGATAGGATTGTTTGAAATAGCAAGGCATCACACATAGCCTCACATCTCTGTATGTTTACTGAGGAGCTGTATCCGTCTTCTAGAAAGAGTGCAAACAACAGGAAGAGTTCAGTGTGACAGCACCATTCAGAAAACAGCTTTTAGGTTTTGGTTATCGTTTTTTGACCTAAAAACAAGTATGGGACAAAATACAAAAAAACCTGCAGTTGAGACTCTTTCTAATGCCATCCCCAAAAGGCCATTTTGAGTAACTAGCCATTTAAAGTACACACTAGGTTTTCAGCACAATTTTATTTGACCTTTTAATGAAAGAACAACATGTATAAAGCAAATTATTTCGATGCCTTAAAGCAGCCTTTTACATAACCTAACCAGCCCATCGTCCAAAGTGTCATATTAAGATTTGTCTTTCATAAATGCATGTCTCAAGTGCATTATCTGATTTTGAAGTTTCTTTTTACCCAGCCTGACTGCTTATATTTTTTTATTAAACACACAAGTTTAGGGTGTTTCAAATACCTAATTAGTAAACAAGATATTGCCAGAGATTAAAAAAAATAGCAACGTTACTAATTACTGAATATATATTCTTCTATTTATAGAAAATATATGGAACTCCATAAAGTTCCTTAGTTTTTAAAGATTAGATATCAGACATTGCTGGAAACCATAGTTGTTCCCTTGCTATTATCCAAAATGATCATGACTTTAAGAGATCTTTTTCCAGTTCTTACAGTAAGACAGTCAAAGAGGGCTTAACATGTGTATGTATTTGTTATGTCATACAAACACAGGAAGAATTCATAATTAAAAAAAATACATCCAAAGAAGCTACAATTTCCCTTATTCCTTATATCCTTTTCCTTATTATGTGCCACTTGCTTAAACCATCTGGGCAGCAAGAAGCCCATACCAAGGTGCAGAAGACCAAAATGCAGGGGCCCCAGCACTATTGCAGCCACAGATGCCACAGGAGCTAAACCCGCCTTTAAAATAATGACTTTCCATACATCACTCTCTGAACTAAAAATAAGATTACACTTTTACCTGCATTTTTCCTCAAGGAGTTCTTTACGTGTATTAGCACATCCACTATCACACAGTGAAGCCACATAAAAAGCCAATCGCTGTGGGCAGGAAGTATCTCCACATCATAAATTATAGTAACAGGTATTCATCTAGATTTACTGACTGTAATTAAACATCAGGGCAAGTGTTTTGGCACATTAGTCATGGTGCCCCATCACCCAAAAGAAGGGTCACGATGGCTGAACACCACTGATGTTCTATCTACTTTAGCTTACAGTGTGCCACAAAAATCTGAGGGGCAAACTGGTAGTACTGGGGACCACACTACAGGTGTTTGTAGGAGCCCAGTCATGTGGACTGAGCATACCTGAGCAGGTGGAGACCATTCCTATGCCAGTGGAAATCTGGAATCCATGCACTGGAACTACTCCCAGGGGCAAACCACGGCACAGCAAGGTAGAAATCAGGAGATTTGCTTCAGAAATGCTCTGCTTATCCAAAATTAAATATTAACATAAGCCCACCCCAAGGCTATTTCCTCTCTCCCTGCTTTCTTATGCTCATCCCCAAAGTAACTGAAGTGCTCTTATTGCATAAATTTGTTCCTTAGGAGCACCAAATTTTACTGGTTGAACCAAAAGACTGATCCTATTCACACCAATCCGCCTCAATAAGCATGTTTGTCTTTTGAACTTGAGTTATTTAAAATAATGATCCCTACAATGGAAAAATAGGGAAAACCTAGAAGAACTAGAATCTTAAGGTCTTTGTTTCACTATAGGTCTGTCTCTGAGAGTTAATCTTAGCAGGATTAATTTCATTTAACACCTAGCCATGCCACTGCTGCCAAATTAGGTAAGTATGTATATTAATTCAACTGAAGAAATGTGGAAGCACACTCTGCATGTGACTCACCCAAAATGCATAGTTAGAGGTATTAAGCTAAGAAATGTTATTTTGAAATACGTAAAATAACTGTAAAAACATTTTTAAAACCTTCAGCTGGGAACGATTATTAAAAAAATTAAGAAAAAGAAGGGGGGGAAAATACTCTATTGTTCATTTCAAGCTCCTGAGAAAAGAAAAACATCGATTCATTCACCTCAATCTGTTTTCAGCCTATTTGTTTCAGCACCTCAGGTCAGAAACCTCTCTCCCTCAAAAGTAAGCTCAGAAGATTCCTCAGGAGCTCTTCTGATGAAAGGCTGTCCCGTGCAATGACAAAGCTCTCTCAGCGTAAGATCTTGTGCTGCTGAGACCAGGAAAAGGTGCCAGTACCTCAAGAAGAGGAAAAAATGCATAACACTTTTCCTCTAGCAGCCTAGAACATGTTGGGGTTGTTTTTCATCATCATCGTCATCTTTATTTTTATTGTTGTTGTTAATAATAATAATGTAGCTACTATTATTATTAAATTTAACCATAGCTATCAAATAAAAGAGTTTGGAAATTATTTAAGGAATGCAATCACATTGCTCACTCTGCTTCTGAAGCTCTCTATAACAGAATCCAATGGGACTTCAGGAAGTGCTATTGTGACCATCAAGAACAGTATATTTAAAATGTATTTCAGCAGATCTCAGAGCTAGGAAACTGCAGGCTTATGTTGAGAGACTTGAAAAGACAGAGAGCCTTGCCAGGAGGGAGACCCTGAGTTCACCTACCAACATATGCACCTGCCAAGAATAATAGAAACGATAATAAAAATAAAAATGCAAAAACATGAAAGTTACACTGTGTTGACAGGGCTTCAGTAAAATTTCAAACAGAGAGGCTCTATCACTAAGTCTTCCCACTGAGCAACATTTATAGTTATTACTTTCTTGCTGCTGGCAGCAAACCTTTATAGACGTTTTGAGAATACATCCAATATAGGAAGTGGCCTGTTGTTTTTTCTTTCTTCCAGCTACATTATTGATATTTCAGGAGAGTAATTGAACTTCTCAGCACCAACTTGTTTTCTCCATAAACTACTATCCCCTGTAGATACACATTTTTTCAGGGCCTATGTTCAAGTAACTGTAAATCCTACACCTAAATGGAACTTGTATTTTGTCAGCTTTTGTAGGAGAAAAAATGTCATCCTAGCTGTAAAACACCTGACAGCATTAAAACTGTGCTGTGTTTCGTCTTTTTCTCACATGTACACACACTCTCACACGTTTTTGATTAAAGTCTTTCCTTAAAAAGATGTTCAAAACAGCATATAAGTCACCAAATCTTTGTTTCACTCCACCCAGGCCAACTGTTTTCCTCATTTTGCTATGAACATAAGCGACATTAATACTCAAACAGCGATTGATAATTAAAAAGTTAGAGTAAATAAAAACAAACAAAAAACCATGTTGGAAAGCAGTCTAGAAGATCACAAAGAGATGTAGCTCCACTCTCAGCACACAGCACCCAGCGAGTCTCTCCTGCTGTTTCAAGACAGAAGCAGTGGTGATCCTCCCATCAAGTAAGTACTGATTCACAGCCAGCTTTCTGCCCCAGAAGATGCATATTTAAAGTGGAAAAGGCAAAGGAGCATCTTCCCTACCACTACTTAGGGAACAGAAAACCTTTCCATCACAAGGAAAATTAAGAGAGAGGTTTCTGCTGCAAAGAAAGTCTGCAACTTTCCAACTAGGTCAATTTGTTACCTGCTATGGCTGAGATACGGCAGCCTGCAGTATCACCACATGGTGCCTTAATTTCAATTCTCTCTGTAGACCCAGAGGCCCAAGCCACAGATGTGGGGACAGGGAACCCTGCCTTGTAGCAAATTAGTAGACTACAGGTGGCAAAGGAAAGAGTCACGGTACCAGGAATGCAAGCCTTGTTTGGATTATGCCCACAAGGCACATTATAGTGGTACTGACACACACAGTGTCTTCAGCCCCCATTTCTCCAGAGTCCTGGTAGCAGATCAGCTGCCAACAACATGGAGCAATCACGGAGCAGAGGGCTCGGAATCTCCCAGGTTATGGCAGGCTCTGTAATGTCATGTTTATACACTACATATTATCTTTGGTCCTGGTTTTCTAGAGCTTTCCACAAAACACAAATGATCCTAATGCATGTTTAAGATTGCTGCCTGTCAATTGCATTTTTCGCTCAGGTCATTCCATTTGAGGTGATGGGAAAAGGTTGTGATTTCCTGAACCCAGTGACAATGGGTAACAGGGAAGAAGAGAAATTTTCAGAGCTTATGATTGTATTTCTTAACTTTAAAGCCAGAAACTACAGGAGGACAGTGGGGGGTTTTGTGTGTGCTGTGCACATGCAGGATATGAAAAGTCTGGTGTTATCAAGTGGGAATGATGACGAGAAACTCCCACACAGCGGGATGAAAACACAGGAGTATCTGTGGCATGCAGGGCAAGGATGCTTCTGAGTAGCAAGTGTTTGGGCTGGCCTGAGCTAGAGCCTGAGTGGTTTGTGATCTAGATAAGAACGGATTTAGTGAGCACACAGTAGTACTGAAAAATGGAC
The DNA here is from genome assembly GCA_013396775.1 of Cephalopterus ornatus. Lineage (NCBI taxonomy): Eukaryota > Metazoa > Chordata > Aves > Passeriformes > Cotingidae > Cephalopterus > Cephalopterus ornatus. The sequence goes on along the minus strand of VZRE01006256.1, from coordinate 130,645 downwards.
ATTACTGCTGAAGGAGACTCGTTGCTTCCTTAGGAAGTACAGGGGTGGTGCTCATGCACTTAGGGAAAAGGAGGATAGTGTCAGAGTAGAGTGGGGCAGAGGAATCCTTGGTAGAAAATGTGCAAGAAGAATGGGATCAGGGGGAAGATATAACAGAAAGAAGCAGCAGCTCACAAAGGAAAAAAAAATGCTAGTTTTCTTCCATATTTTCAGGTACAAGAAGGTACATAAAAATGAGGAAAATTGTCTTTATCTTTCAACACCTCACTACCACTTCCTTTCTCCTCCCCAAGAACACACCTTACCACCAATCACAGTGCTGTCCTCCTCCTTTTTGAAAATACAGTTTATCTTCACTTAAGAAAACACAGAAGAGGATCTCACATAGTCCAACCAGATATCGTAGGTCAAGCCAGTGCCATGGAAAAATTGTAGTATGGAAACATCTTATCTAACATGATCCTCTTGAGGGTTGTTTGAGCAATATTATTATGTTAGTTTGAAAACAGGATGAAGATAATGCTGATAAAACATTGAGGTTTCGTTTGTTGCTGAGCAGTGTTTACACTATGTCAAGGACTTTTCCGTTAAAAAAAATAGCAAACCAGCAAGGAAGCTGGGGGGCACAAGAAGCTGGGAGGGGACACAGCCAGGACAGCTGACCCCAGCTGGCCAAGGGGATATTCCATACAATATGGCATCATGCCTAGTATTTAAATTAGGGTGAAAGCTGGCTGGGGGAAGCTGCTTAGGGATGGGGATCAGTCACCGAGTGGTGAGCAATTGCATTGTTCGTCGCCTGTTTTTGTAATGTAATTATTTTATCAGTAGCAGGAGGAGGAGGATTCTTTTCCTTTCCCGTTCTGTCCTATTAAACTGCCTTTATCTCAACCCATGATTTTTTTCCCCCAATTCTGTCTCCATCCCACTGAGGA
>VZRE01006256.1:94329-129576 GCA_013396775.1 Cephalopterus ornatus | reverse complement strand
AAAAAAAAAAAAAAAAAAAAAACGCCAAACCCACACACATATAAAATACAATTGTTCAGAAATATTGGCCAGAAAGCATAATACAAATGCTCTGTTTATTATCTGTGGCTCTTTATAAAGGATTTATTTTGTGTTTGTTTTCCCTTTTCCTGGGCTAATGATAAGCAATTATGAAAAAAAAAATTCAAATTTGAGTTTCAAAAATATTTATAAATCTTGTTTTCAGTCAACATATACAAAGGAAGAGTTTACACACCTGTCCACTCTTGGAGTGATCTTGGCAAGTTATAGTTCAGCAAGCACATCAGAAAAATAAATCTCAGAGAAGAAGATGGCAGAAGCATTCAATGACAAACATAAGAACATTCTGAAATACTCACAGACTTACTGTGAGCAGATAATAAGACTAAATATTTTAATAAATTATTCATTCTGAATTACATATTCACCTGCTGTAGAAATCTACTGTGATCAGTAATCTCTTTCCTTGAAGTAAATTAGTACGTTGCTAAGTGGGTTTCTTCTGCAGGGAAGACCTGACCTTGCATGTGCTGAGGATTGTGACAGCCAGAGAAAAGCTCAGTTGTCGTAATTTACTCAACCGGTCTCTTAAGCACCTGCCAGGAAGAATAAGTATATAAAATACAAGCAGATTTTTGGGGGAGGGAATGAACAAACAAAGAAATAAACAAATGTTCAGTGAGAAAATTAAACATAAGAAGTTGCAAGTATGAAGTCCCATTTCCATCCAAGACACAATAAGCAAAGAATATAAAGCCTGCCTAAATCCCTATAAATCTGGAACCAGACTAGAGCATGCCCAGAGCATTGGGGGAGCCCTCGCACCCTGCACCCCTTTCTTGAACATCCTTCCTATCTTCAGGAGGGATGCTGGAAATGTGCCTGGAACAAAGTAGTACCCGGCAGAGAGGGAAGAAGGCTTCACCAAGGGGTGACTCAATCACACTTTAAAGTACATTATCACTCTCTCTCTTCCACGGAAGCAGCGAGAAAATCTGAGACAAGATTTTCTTTTTCTTTGCTTTTGAAAGATTTAATCTAGCTGCATATCACCAATCCTGTTGGCCTGGGTCCAGAGGAGGGCCACAAAGATCATGAGAGGAATGGAACACCTCTCCTACAAAGACAGGCAGGGAGAGCTGGGGTTATTCAGCCTGAAGAAGGGAAGGCTCTGAGGAGATTGCATTGCAACTTTCCAGGGGATTTGTAAACTGGAGGGAGAGGGGGTTTTTCATACGGTCCTATAGTGACAGGACGGGGCCAGGGGATTTAAACTGAAAGATGGCAGATTTAGTTTAGATGTTTAGATGTTAGGAAGAAATTCCTTACTCAGAGGGTGGTGAGGTACTGGAAGGGGTTGCCCAGAAAGGCTCTGGATGCCCATCCCTGAAAGTGTTCAATGTCAGGTTAGATGAGGACCTGAGCAACCTGATCTAGTGAGTGGCATCCCTGCTCATGGCAAGGAGGTTGGTACTAGATGATCTTTAAGGTGCCTTCCAACCCAAACCATTCTGTGATTCTATGTATCTATGATAAACCCAGTATGGCCCTGTTCCTCCTTTGCATGAGCCTGGTGTCTAGGCTGTGCTTGGATTGTTAATTCTTCCTGGCTAAAACATGCTCAGGCCAGCACATCCAACAGACTAGAGCAGCAGATAGGAGTCCAGGACCAGGTGAGACAAGTTTATACGTCACATGGTATGTCACCACAAGCCCTGCATGTACCTCATGTACCTCACCCACCTGCTTTTGCATGTTGTAACAGCCACCAGCTGCAGAACTGAACCTTCCGTACTGGGTGGGACTTCAGAAATAATCACATGTGAGCAAAACCCAAAAGTAGCAAGTAGAAATTCTTGGTTAAGGACACCTGCAAAAGTCATAATACACTTCTAAGTCACCAATCACCACTCTCTCAAAGCAAGAATGTTATTTCTAACTTGATTCTGGCAGCCAAATGTCAAATTTCCTTTGGCTCACAGAATGGTCACCTTACTTGATAACGAAATAAGTAAATAAGTACTTAAATCACATCACAATGGCAGTTTTGGGGATCAACATGCCTCAGGATCTGAAGCAGAACCCATAGCTTCCTCATTTCTCTTTAATGTCTTCTGATTAAGTTCTAGAGGAAGGTTGCTTTCCCTTTAAGGTGACCTGAAAGTTATTAAGGCCAATTCTGAGCTCACTTCTGTATTAAAAGAAAAAAAGCATTGCTGTTTGATTAGGTTAAACAAGGTGTAAAGGAGAGCAGAGTCAACTCCTTGGCTTTGTAAGTGTCAGACAACTTCACGCTTGAGAAGCATGAAATTAATGATTAATTAGTTCATTCACTCATTCCTTACACAGGAAAACAGGTACCTAAGTCCCTGTAGTGCACAGTACAATGAAACAGCTCCTGCTCTAACTCAATGCCACACTACAGTGCCAAGGACCTCCTGAGGACTCATTGCCTCCATATGCTTCCAAGGACTCTTAAACTAAATAGCCCCACCAGCACATATGAGAACTGCCAATACATATGACATCAAAACGTGTGATAGCGGCTACTCTGGGTTGGCATCAGCCAAGAGTGGAAAAAGAAAAAAAAAGCTGAAGAAAAAGCCCTCACACATGGAAAGGTTGGTTGTATCTATGCTGCACCTACCAAAGCTGCAAAGAAAATGTTGCTCTTTGACTGTGTTGCTATAAACCTTTCAAGGGATAGCCGAGAACTATAATGCTTGTTTGGGAGATAATTTCAACGGTCTCTAAAATAGTGGTTTTTAAAGGCTGAGGAGTGTCAGCTTGCAAATTTTCAGGTGCTGATTTAGAAGTAAACCTCTTCTGGCAAAACAGTTTTATTCTTCTCCACAAAAGGAGGGAACCCTGTGCTGGAGTAGTGGTTCTAAATGCTTTTCTAAAATCCTTTCACTCTTTCCCTCCAAGCCCTTCTTTAGGTATATAACATTCAATCTGAAAAATTACTGTATGAGAAATAATGTGCTTTCAGGTGCAGCATAATTTATAGTAACAAAATTTATAGTTTTTGTTGAACTGGCAGCCCCTTAAAAGCTGATCAGAACAAAGGAAGTTAGAACAAATATCAGAGAAGACATATTTCTAAGCCAAATACATGCGATGGAAAAGTAATGCCCATTGCAGATTTACTACTCCTATATTTGTATCTCATAAAACAGAGTGTATATATTCCTTCTTTTTTACAAGCAAACTCGCCATAATACGTTTTCTCATTATTTTCATGAGGCAAGTCCTCTACTATTTTCACAGTATAGAAAAAATCAAACCACAATATCATTTGAGTATGTTTTAACTGAACTGACATATAATAGAACCTTTTCTGAAATAGTTTGTCTCCTATCCCTGTTATTGTCTTGTTCAACTGTTGCACATCCCTCTGTTCGAATAAAAGGTCCCAAGACTTCTTGATCATCCATTAATCTCTTTCATTCACATGAAACCTTGTTTTCTGACATTTTAAGCACCACTCCTACCACACCTCCAGACTCTCTCCCTTTCTTTCAATCTAAACCCAAACCTAAATCCTACTTCTCATCTTAGGTTTGGACTAAGACCCCAGCTGTGACCCACAACAAAAATGTTCTCTGAGGACAGATCTTTTGGCTGCCCCACCCTGCCTTTGGATTCCCATTTCCAACCCCACTCCCAACCACACCTCTAGGCTCTCTCTTTCACTGAACCCTGACTTTAACCCAAACCCTGTTTTCCAGCTCAGGCTGTTTGTGGCATGTGACCCACAAGGGTCTAGTTTTCATTAAACAATTTACCCATTTAGTATTGAATTTATGTCCACTAATCTGGGAATAAATATTCAACATCTCTCAGTTTTGGCTTCTCTTCCAGAGGGTCATGTTTATTCAACTTCTGAGCTAAGAAAAATTTTTACTATCATATAATTAATATGAACAAACTCTGGCTTAACTTAAGCAATTAATAAAACTCAGGCTTGAGCATCTGTGAAATTCTGTTAATGGGCATCATGTCAAGCTAGAATCCTTTAGTCTAGCTATTCTTGGAGACTTCTGTAGTGGCTGCAACTCTTAAAGCATTTTAAAATACACAGCAACATACTAACCACAGGCCAAAAGCTCTAGTGGAAGTACATCAATGTATACTTGCATAAATTTCCCTAATTTTTCCAAGAAGAAGTTAGAGAGAAACTTCAGAAACTCAGAGGCCATATAATAATTAAAGCATGGCAATATTCACAACTGTCTGAAGGTGAATAAGAAATAATGATGCAAGACTAAGAAAGACATTATTTAGCCTTGAAAAGCTGTTATTGTTTCTAAGGTTAGAAAGTGACTTCTGGTACCTATATTGCAGTAGAAGAATCAAGAGTGAAACAAAATACATTAGTCAACAAAAAGTAAGTAAAAATCAGCTTCATTGAAAAGTTATGAACTTACAATTTTAAGGAGAGCTAGTGGCTTGGCCATTGCAAACTTCAAAAGTATATTAGGAAAACTATTGAAACTGGCACCATTTGCCCCTGAATTTCAGGCTCTCTTTTTTTAATTATTTTCACAGCAAAATCACTGTAATTTGATAGGCTGGTATCTTGCATGAATTGTATATAATAGACCATGAAAGACAGAGTGTTTGATAAAATTAAGTTAAAAAAATCCAGTACTTTGCATAGACTAATACTTGCATGGGAATGAACTCTCCCAAACAGGACACTGAACCAACGTTGGTGGTGACAAAAGTCCATTGCAAAGGTCATTGAACTATGTAATTTCATTTAAAATATCATCAAAATCTTCACCATATCAATGACAGAAAACAGTGCAACTAGAGCCCCTTTGGGGAATCCCCTTTCTGAGACACACACGTGACTTTTTAATAGGACATTAATTGATACATTTTCTTGATAGACTGGAGTGTCTAACTCTTAAAATTAAAGCTCAGTGTACACCAGTGAAATGTAGGCTACCAGCTAATTTTAGGGAAATTCCAAAAAGTTGAAATGATGATCATAAAAACTCATGCTCTTAAATCCTTAGGACGCTTTTGACAATCCTTGCTTAATTTTCATTCCTGCAGTGTCGCAGTGACATCCAGTGGTCAGTAAGATTACTCTTAAATTGGGCTCCGACCCTACCAAAATTCAAGGGCATCCTTACCTGTGTATACTAGAAGCTGATTCACGTGCTTTGTGCATGTAAGTTTTCACAGAACTGGTGCTTGATTAAGCACTGACTCAGCATTTAAAAAAATCAGAAGGACTGTCAGAGGCAGAAGGAAGGTTCCCCATATTTTATCATTATGGATCACTCTCCTTCCATAATTCTGTCTTTCCAGGATTTCTGTTTGGGCTGCAAATTATTTAAGGCTGCTCCCAAATTTAGATCCTCCCTAAATGCTAATAAAAATAGCAATTAATCTAATGTTTGTACTATAGTAGCAGCCTGGAGGTCTACCCTAATAGATTTAGACCAAGACAAGGACTCAGGTCCTCAAGTTCTGCACCAAACACATGTTAAAAAAAAAAAAAAAACCAAACATGCAAACCAAGACAGCAAATATCGAGTCAACAACAAGACTGGGAGTCATTGTAATAGACATACACAAGTTCCATCATTATCGGAAGACAATTGTGAGACTAGGGGCAGAAATTCATAACTTTGTTCAGAAAGAGAGGAATAAAAGCTCTAAGGAGAGAGAGGCTGTGGTACACATGTTAAAAAAAAAAAAAAAACAAACATGCAAACCAAGACAGCAAATATGGAGTCAACAACAAGACTGGGAGTCATTGTAATAGACATACACAAGTTCCATCATTATCGGAAGACAATTGTGAGACTAGGGGCAGAAATTCATAACTTTGTTCAGAAAGAGAGGAATAAAAGCTCTAAGGAGAGAGAGGCTGTGGTACAGCAGCAAAGTATTCAGTAACCAGGCGCTAGAAGTGAGGGCAGAGAGGAGATCAAAAGACTTTGGCACTGATACCCAAAACATCTTAAAAATGCCAAGGGTCAGTCTTCTTGGCAGGACTGAAATGTGAGAAGCTGATGGTTAGAGGGAAAGTCCTCAGAATCTAGGGAGATAATAGGAAGAGGCAGCTGGAAGCTCAGGATCACCAAGGGAAAAAGGGCTGGGCTGTGGCAGTACTGCCAGGACAGAGAAGGAGGGGGTCAGGAGAGAGAACTAAAAGGCATATATGCCAGTATAATTATCAAGAATGTATCAACTCAAAGCAAAACAACACCAATCACAACATCAAAAAGGTAGTTCTAGTATATTTCAAGGTTTGGCAATGAATTCCAAGTTGCTTGATGCTGCAATATCAATGAGGAAATAATTATTTTTTACTCTAATCACAATTAGCTTTGCAAGAAATTAATAAAAAAACCAGCATGCCTTTCCCTCCTCTTCCTTCACAGGAACTTCTTGCTCTTAGACAGTCATATTGGAATATCAGGGAGAAGAAAAGATTACAGAGGAGAAAGACTGTGTAGTGGGTCAGGTACTGGTTTGCTTTCTAGATTCCTACAGATTTCATCAAGAGATCTTCTCATCCACTTTTAAGGCTGCACAGAAAATTAGTGTCAGAGCCAGCACAAAGTGCAGAAAGCCTGGTGTTAGAGCTCCTACACTAAACTAATAAGATAAAAACTCCTTTTGGGAAGTGCGGTCAGTTTGGGGGATATAATGAGCTCTTACTGCAGTTCCTGGAAGGAATATTTCTGTGAGCAACGTTATTTTCAGCTCCTGTACTTTAAAGAATTACTGCTTTATTCTTCATTCAGTAAATTCATGTTACCAACTTTCTCTTCCTGCCCGTTTCACTCACTGCCATGATGACATGCAAGGTCATTATGTGGCTAACTGTTTATACTGTAGGAGTTCCCCTCTAGCACTGTCTCCTCTGCTGTGTCTTGATAAAGCATTTCCTCAGGAAATCACTAATTCTTCTCATTCTGTATCCCAATGAAAGGGGTTTATATTTGTTGGGCTGAAGAAATGTAGAGGTTAAACTCTAATGTTAGGGAATTTGTAAAAACCTGCAACAGCATATTTCTTTGATGAAACGTACGAATAATTGTCTCACTGCAGTCTCTAGAATTGCAAAGAAGAAGGAGGCATTTTCTTAAAAGAGGAAGGGAAGCACTGGTTGTGCACAGAGGCCTGCCCAAAAAGAGATAAAAGTCAGGCTAAATGACTTGCTGCCATCTATTGACCATGCACCTTACAGTGTCCAAGATTTTCAGTAAGATGATGAAAAGACAGTAAAATCTTGTAGGACAATCAACACAGGGAAACCCACCTTTATGTGATGAAGTCAAAATAATTTGTATATGACCTATATTCCTGAATTTTCACTAAAAGCTAGTCCAGCTGTTTTCACATTGCCTTTCTCAACGTCTGAGATTTAAAACAGCAGTTTCTCCTCCATATCAGAGTATGCAAGAGGTGAAGCAGTCTGCTTTCAAGGACATCACACTGATGCCAGCTGAGCTTGATAAATGACTTTGTATAGATTTGTTGCTCATGCCAAATTCTGTCCCCTTCTCTAAAACAAAATGAAGTAAACTAGCATCATAACTCCCTACCCAGAATTATTGCCTTATCTCCAAATGAACCCCTTTTTATGTGTTTATTTACCAAGGCATTAAAATAGCAAATCAGTTCTTTATGACAAAGTTGTATCCTTGGAATAACAGACTAAGGCATGATTTCTGATAGAGCAATAGCTCCTCTGCATGATAGCAAGCACTTGCAGCAAGAAACAGAAGCCCATTCATTCTGGAGGTTTCTATTAGGCAGGCAGGCACTGCTGTAAGCAATTGATTCATTTTTTGCATCATTGAGGTACTCTATTTAAACGTTTTGTTGCCTTTGTTGTACCAAAAGTAATAGAATAAAAGATCACTATTTCCTTTAAGATTCAAGAAAACAGATTTCTCAGGATCCAATTACGTATCAGTCAAGCTGTGTTTTATAAAGAGCAAGTTAAGGTCACCAACAAGTTGAGGAAATCATTTGTTTCCAACAAACATTTCTTCAGACAACTGTCAGCTCCAGCAAGGGTGTTCACCAGCCCTCCTGATTCATCTCACCTCAGCTCTGCATCTAGAGGTGAACAGTGGAACAAAGGACCAAGCAATACTGATTTGATATCAACAGCCAAAAAACAAAGTATTTATGATTGTTTTCTTCAACTGTTACATGCGAGATAAGGCTTCCTGGACCACATCTTGACCTCAGTGACAGTCATCTTCATCCAAAGGAGTTGTTTATCACAACACAAACAGAATTCATCCATTTAAGTAAAACTTCTAAATTTGTGCACTACTGAAGTCAGCAGAGGTGTGAAAAGCAGTATAAAAGAGAAGAAAATCTGGCTTACAGTTCTCCAATTTGGGCTCATATTTCATCAACTATAGTGATACAAAGAGGCAAATACACTGAATTTTCTACAGTGAAAAGTCTTCACAGGAATATAATAGTGGTGCATAGTACAAAGGATAATTCAGCCTCTGAAAACTATTTTCATTGACCAGAATAGATGCATATTGCTGGATCAATTGTTTTGGAAACAAGGAAAATTGAGGGTTTATTGCTATATGTCCCTGAAGTTTAGCAAGTGTTGCTATCCTGTCCTTCACATGTGAATTCTTGTATGAAGCAGTATGAATGTGTGAAATGTGAAGGACTTCAACATTTGGCATTGGGCGCTACAGATCCTAAGCACCAAGTCCATAAATCACTCTCCCGGCTGCACTTACAATGCAGTTAGGAAAGCAGAAACGCTCTTTCTCCCCTCCCAACTTTAAGTTCATGCCGAACACTTTAGGGCACATGGAGTGATCAGAAACATTTCTCTTCTCACAGTTGTCTTGTTTTCTGTCCTTCATTCTGTTCCATAAACTGGTCACTCCATATATTAGTGCCTCACAACATCTTTGAGTAGATCTGGTCTCTTCCCTAATCAGCTGCAAGCACTGACTTCCCTGGAGAATGAAAATAGAAACATTCCTCTTTGTAGATGGAAGATAAAGTTGAAGTTTCCAATTTTATAGCACTCTACCAATTCCCCTGATTTTAACAGACAATCAAATGAGGAATAGAAACCAGTTTTCATCTTCCAAAAACAGATGGTCAAAGATGAGCCTCTAGAGATGGAGAGATGCTATGATAGCTAAATATGGATCTGTTTAAAAGCCTCCAATGGTCACAGCAAGCAGCAACTTTAAAAAACAGTCATGTGCCACTAAAACAAATTTGGCAGCGCATACTCACTGCTTCCTAAAGCCAGCATTATGGGTCAGTTCTTGGGAGGCATAGTTGGAAAAGAATTACTCCTCAGCTGCCTGCCAGTCCTAGAAGGCACGTACTTTTCCTCTCAGCCACCTGAGCAGCCTCAAAGGAGCAAACTGAGCAGAGAAATCTCTCAAAGTCTGGGATTCAGTCCTGTAAATTTTGATTTCTACACAATAAGCTGAACTATAAGCAATAAGCAGCACATATTTATGGGCCACCTGTAAAAGATAGCAAAACCGTGAATAAAATTACCTGCTTTGATATATCAGCAGCTTCACCTTCATAGTCAGAAATCTCTCAGTATTTATGCTATATACACTTTAGGCGTTTTTTTTTTTAACTGTGAAGGCACAGTGCACCCCAGTGTATTCAGAAGCATCATCAACTTGGTCTCACCTAACAAAATAACATGATCATTGTATGACTCATGAAGAGTGCTATTCCCTTTCATTTGCCCTCTTCAGAAGTCATGGGCGCTATGGAGGTTTCACTGCCATAACAAAAATTGAATCCTGAATTGCCATAGCATCTGAGAGCAGTACCCCTTTATATGGTACCTTTATAGGAAACCAGCTTATGCTATATAAATGAGCAAAGAGGTGCTATACAGAATATACAGTGAACCAGTTCAGTTCATGCTTGAGAGCAAGCTTAGTTTCTAAGTGACTGGGCTTAAAAACATCAGCACTCACACTTGAATACCATATACATTTACTTTGCTTAGATAATGCTAAGTAGCACAGCTGTCAAAAATGGTTATAATTTAAAGTGAGCATTCAGAATATAATGTTCTGTATTGGTACCATTGCTGAGGATAAATTTTAGGTGATAATTATAGTGCTGATCATCTGAGATGAAACTGTATTATAAAAACTACTCAAAACCCAAACAATTAATGCATAAAACCAAAATCCTTTATAAAACTGTCATAAAGAAAATACAAATATAAACATGAACTCTTTACTTAGAACCAAGAAATCTAGCCTACAAAATGTCAAAAAAAACCCAAACTCAGAAATTAATTGCTATTTAGGATAATATTTAAAAATAATTTCTGAATTAATTTAATGAAATTCTGCATCACAGCAAAAAAAACAAAGGGGGGCGGGAGGGAATACTAACATAGAATCATTAAATCATAGAATCACAGAAACAATAAGGTTGGAAAACCTCTAAGATCATGGAGTCCAAGTGATTACTCAGCACTACCAAGTCCACCACTAAACCATGTCCCCAAATGCCCACTTCTGCATGTCCTCAAATGCCACTTTTAAAAACCTCCAAGAATTATGATTCCACTACTTCCCTGAGCAGCCTGTTTCAATGCTTGACAACCCTTTTGGTGAAGTAATTTTTCTTAATATGTGAATTAAACCTTTCCTGGTGCAATTTGAGGCCATTTCCTCTCGTCCTGTCACTTGTTACTTGAGAGAAGAGACTGACATATTCCCTTCTTGAACCTTTTTTCAATGAGAGGTGAAAACTTGACTCATAATCTTTAACATTTGGCAGTTCACCTCCAAAATGTAATATATTGGCTAAGTCAGAAAGTTGTTCTGGAAACATTAGTCCCTATGGCTAATATATTGATCAATGTCTCTTACGCTGGACTCTCAGGAGATGGAAATGACCATCCCTCATTTTAAAATGTAGGCAGGACATAGCCAGCAAACACAGACAGACATAACAAGTGAGCACTAGGAAAGTTTATGGGCCCTAGACTAGATGCCACTAGAGTGGATGAAACTTCAGTGAACACCTAAACTTGGGGAATTTGGTAGTTCTACTTAATATGAACAACAGCCAAAGAATCTGAGCCTTAATGAATGCCAGCAATGGGTGAAGGGGGCATAATCCAGGCAGGAGCAGTTATTAACTATTGGAATCCTCTGCTTACCTCCTACTTGGTACATAGAATAGACATGGCTGTAATGAAAGCCTTTTACTGGGCAACAAACAGTGACTTCTTACAGTGGAGCCTCAAGGTGTTCATAACTTTATTCCAGCATGTAGTATTTGTTTGGATTTATCTCATATGTAAATTCCTAATGTAAAGAAGAGAAAGATATAAATCCTCATTATGACCAAGCAGGTGATTCTTCCTAAAGAAACAGCTCTCCCTGCTGGTTAATCAAGTGATGTATTATGGCTTTGAGTTTGACTCACTTTATTATTTCTGATGGAAGATTTTCTTTATTTCAGAGATAATGTGTGAGAGTCAAATCACATTTCTCCATCTCCAGTGACAAAAAAATAAGTTCCAGTTGGTTTATTTAAGAAATACGTTTAAAACAAAACAAAACCAAAAAACCATGAAGCACCAAAGTATAAATCATGAACAGAATTTATGGCAGAGATGTTCTTGCAAAGGAAAATGAAAAAAGAAAACACTTGTCTCCAGTAGCTAGTACAGAGTAAGTGCTATTCAGAGAGCAGTTACTGCTTTTCTACTAGTACTAGAGCACCTCCATTCACAGTCTGAACCTATATTCTACTGTAAGTGGCTCCATGAATAAAACCCCTTTGTCCATTGAGTTGAACAGCAGGAGATACCGATTCTGAACATACAGACAGATTATCTGTTTGACAACAGCTTACAGTGTGTAGCAAACACAAATTATTACTTTGGTACTTACTGTCATAAGAGTTACTGCAAAGGCAAATTATTTGGTAACCCTGCACATACGATTATAGCACCATGTTAGAAGTAATCTCATTACAAAAGAAGTGCTTTCTTGATCATAATCCTTTATTTGCAGATACTCCTGACACTTTGTTGGGAGGGGTGTAGATTGAAAGTTAGCATTCTTCAGAGATTGATGGCAAACTCTTTTTTATAGGTAACAAAGTGATTTTCGAGATACATGAACATATGAGAATATATTTTTCAATATTTTAGAAATACCATGTTTTGCGACCTTGGCACTTGAGTAGACAAAAACAGGATTAAAATGTCCAGGTCTCATTTTTGGATCAGTCACAATGTGATTTCAATTCTCTTCCAAAGGTGGCAACTAAGGATTGCTCTGGTTTTCAGCATACATGAGATGCAGAAACCTGAGGAGGGTGGGAGGATAGGGGGAAAGGTTGCTCTAGTTTACACTGGTGACAGTCTCCAGGCAGAGATAAGGTGCAAGACTAAGAGGAAAACAAATGATATCTGTATCCCCTGTGTTCGAAACATCAACATCATACCTGAAAACAGAACTCAGAATTGGTCAGAAATTCAATACTATTGAAGACTGGTTTCTCAGTTACATGCCAGGCACTGTTTTCATTTGTCTTGGCATCATTTAGCTTTGAAACACTGTGTACTTTTAAATAGATAGATACAAACAAAACACTCACTTAAATCTCATTCATCTTTGCAATACTTCCTGTCACTAGGGCATAAAATAGAGCAGGAAGATGGGACAGCAGCAAAGATGAAACACAGCTCATTGCCTGCCTTTAAAAGACTGCCAGATTTGACAGCGACACACCAGTCAAAAATCAGCACATAAACTATTAGATTAGGATCATTGCTGAAAATTAACTTAACGTAATTGGGATCATTGTCAAAAAAAGTTTGAAAAGCATCCACAGCTTTGACCAAAAGGATGGGATTTATTTACCATTACTGATAAGGGACTGCTCTTGTAAAGCAACCTGAGACAGAATGCTCAAAAAGCGTGGATAAAAAGCATTCTTCGTAGTCCAAGAAAAGGTGCCTGTTGATATGTGTGTGTGTGTGTGTGTGTGTGTTTGTGTCCAAGTTAGCTCAGTCCTAGTGTTTGGTATGCTATTTTCTCCTAACAGTAACTTTGCCGAAGGACATTAATTTCTCCTAGGTGGCTTTTCACCCTAGAGACCCCTTCTTGTGTCTTAGTATTCATGTAACACAATTTTTGCACAAAATCTCACAGGAATTCTAGAATGCTGGCTGGTTGAGGGAGGTGACTGCCCCCTCTGTGTTTCTGCTGCTGCAGCCTTACGTCGAGTACTGTGTGCAGTTTTGGGCACCACGATATAAGAAGGATATAAAGCTATTAGAGAGTGTGCAAAGGAGGACTACGAAGATGTTGAAGGGTCTAGAGGGAAAACCATATGAGGAGAGGCCGAGATCACTTCATCTCTTCAGCCTGGAGAAGAGGAAACTGAGGGGAGACCTCACTGCAGTTACAACTTTCTTGTGAGAGGAAGCAGAAGGACAGGTGCTGATCTCCTCTCATGACCAGTGACAGAACCCAAGGGAATGCCATGAAGATGTGTCAGAGGAGGTTTAGGTTGGATATTAGTAAAAGATTCTTCACCCAGAGGGTGGTTGGGCACTGGAACAGGCTCCCAGGGAACTAGTCACAGCACTAAGCCTGATAGAGTTCAGTAAGCATTTGGACAGGACTCCCAGGAACATGGTGTTACTCTTGGGGTTGTGATGTGCAGGGTCAGAAGCTGGACTTCAATGATCCTTGCGGGTCCCTTCAAACTCAGGACATTCTATGATTCTATGATTCTATTCTACAGCTCTACGAACATTAACTCAAACACAGATAGGATGGAGAACTGTTCATGTTGCACCAAAGAGTGCCAAACATCTCCTTTCTGCAGCAGGTTTTCAGACCAACTTCTTCCTTGTCTTGCAGCTTGAATAGACTGCAGGCTATCCATCTACCTGTCAACAATATCAAGACTTTCAACTCATGCAGTATCATGTGTATGTTTCTTAAAAGCACATCCTTTACTCTTAGAAAGGTTTCTCAAAAATAATAAAAATATTGTTGTTTTATTGAAATGTCACCAGATGACAACAGCATGCATTTACCCTTCTTTTTTAATCAGCTTTTTCAGCAGACAGATCCCCTAAAGAATGCAGTCGCATGCAGCGCCTGTTGCAAAGTTGAACACCAAAAGCTGAAACAGCATCTCATTCTCTCCCTCTTGTTCGTGCAACAGATATTCTTGTTTTCTCAGCCCTTTTGTAGCTTAGAAGAGATATTGAGAAGTAAATAATCAAGAGGATGCCCGAACTGAAATGCAGAGTTATTGAGACTCCTGCTTTGAAAGCAGCTTCACCATAGATGTAAGAGAGAAATCTGGCAAATCCTGTACAGTTTTACAGTATATTTAGCAAGCTACTGAATGTTGTTCTCAATGGAGACCATTCCCAACTGAAGAGCCTGTGAAGTGGCTTTCCCACTGTCAAAATTGTCTAATCACATCAGCCTAGAGTACACCCTCCAGATCTCCAGACAGGTTAATTTTCACAAGATAATCTGTCAAAGAATGGGAAATAAACAAGGTGAAAGCGTAGATCCAGCCTACACATCACAGTTACCATCAGCAGCAGCCAAAAGTTTTTATTCTTGTAGTTCTATATAAAAACAGAGACAATGTTTTCAGTCACACCTTTGGGTTCCTGGTCCTAGGCTGATTTTGAATCCAGCAAGTGCTGCCAATTACAACAGATTTCATGACATGAAGTTTTAGACTGGTTGCACAAAACAAACAAAAGCCAGAAGTCTGGGACTGGAGGAGTGTGATTTTTCAAGGCTTTTGAGCAAAAAAAAAATGTTGCTATAATTTTGACAACATAATTTAGCAGCTTTTATATAGAGCAATCTACACCTCCGCCCCTCTCCACCTCACCTCCCCCTCTGGTATTGTCTTGCCTGTCAATTATTGGAAGAAGAGCCTGTTCTTTAAAAGGCTTTTAAATTATTAGAAATTATTTGGAATATATTCTAAAAGCTCTTGAAAGAAAGAACACTACCCCCACATACAACACAGAGCAGAAAGTATTTATTTGTATTGTCAACGTCAATGTGCAGGAATAATGTGAGAGTTTATCTGGCTAACAACATCAAGGATCATCAGCCGTGCTGACCTTGCGTTGGAGCTGGGGGGATATTATAAGGTAAACCTAATGATCCAAATGCCTCTAATGCATTGCTGTGCCCATTTCATTTGGTACCTACAACACTGTGAGGACTGTAAAGAAAGACTGAGGGGATTTGGGGCCATGACAATACAGTGAGCAGTGTTGCCGTTAATATATGTGCACCAGCAAGCAAAGCAAGGCAGCTGCACCATTTCACCAAGTAAGCAACTTTGTTGTTAATGTAGGGTTTGTTTGCTCTGATACATAACAGACACATTTGAGTTCCTTCAAACCATCATTCTGACTGGCATTGAAAGATATTGTATTATAAATTTTACATTATAATAGTGTTTACTGGCAGAATAAATTGCATACCTGTATTGAAGTGATGGAAAAAAGACATCACTCATTATCACATTCAGCAGCATGCTGAATACAGCAGTGAACAGTGATAATCGTGCCAGCTAAAGCAATTTTACCTATGAAAAGTTGTTCAGATGGGAAAGAATGCTAAAGTCTTACACGAGGCACAGCTATTTCCTATTTGTTTCTGAGAAGAACCTTGCAATTCATTGATAACTCACAAGTCTACTAAATGAAATTTATGTTAAAGGTATAAAAATTATTTCTCAATTTTCTTCATAGTCCGCTTTTATCTCCATAATGCTTATCTTTCACATCACCAGCTGCTGTTATTCCACCTTTTAAGTGGCCTCACACAAATTAGAAATAAGCATTTGTTTCAAATGTTGTTTTACAATTCACTCCCTGTCCTTCTATCTGTCTTGAAATGGTTTCTGAGACTGTTCTCCAGGCAGATCCATGTATCACCTAAAAATTTTCATCTCCAAATTTAGCCTTCAGCTGAGCCAGGGAGGTGAGGAGCTGATTCACTTGCCTTCTTTTAAATCTTGTTAGTGTCCCTAGATGAGTTTCATCTTCCTCCCTCTGCTTACCAGTAGATATTTAGAGTGGACCTCATCACTCTCTGCAACTACTTGAAAGGAGGTTGTAGCCAGGTGGAGGTTGGTCTCTTCTCCCAGGCAACCAGCAGTAAGACAAGAGGGCATGGTTTTAAACTCTGCCAGGGGAGGTTTAGGCTGGATATTAGGAAGAAATTCTTTACAGAGAGGATAATCAGACATTGGAATGGGCTACCCAGGGAAGTGGTGGATTCTCCATCCCTGAAGGTATTTAAGAAGAGACTGGATGTGCACTTTCTGAGCCCTTTCTAATAACCAATGGTGTGAAACAAGGTTCTATACTTGCACCAACTTTCTTCTTCAGTATGATGCTCCAAAGGGCCACGGCAGACCTTGATGATGAAAACAGTATCTACATCCAATATCGTACCCATGGAAGCCTATTCAACCTAAGGCGACTCCTCTATCCCTGCAACTAGATTTAGTTAGAAAAGAGTAGGAGAGCAAACACAGCTGACCAAGTTATCTCTGTTTAGCAAACTACTGAGCGTCTGTGGACCCACAGGACTATTTCATATTGATCTTGCAATTGAACCAGGTCTGGCCTCAGCCCAGAAAGGAATGTCTGGGTACCAAACCTAGGTCCAATATTTCTGAAGAAGCATTGCTGCCACAGGGAGCAGAGGGACACAGCAATGCAGGGAGAGGATGTGGTAGCTCATGCTCTGCCATGTCACTCAAATTGCTGAGCTTAGTGGCTCCAGGGGCTGACAATTTCCTGTGCCAAGGAAGGGATTTTTTTTGTAGAAAATAGGTGGGATCAGAAGGGAAAGAAAGGGGCTTTCCAGGGTCTTCTTCTACAGCTGAACATGCATTTGTAAGTGCCAGCATCTCAGGGGGGTGTTGTAATTAAATAGACGGAAACACAGACCATGTGAGTTAGGAAAAGTGTAATGAGGGGGGTACTAATCTCCCCAACACTGCAGTTCTTCTTAATAATATGGAGAAATTATTAAATATGTCTCATATTCTCTATATTCCATCAGAGGACCCTGCTATGTATTGGCCAAGATAGCAATCTGTCACCTTTTAAGAAAAAAAAACTTTTTCACATACCAATTTGTCCTGTTTCTTCCAAAAGAATCATGAAATGGGAAACAAAAAGAGAAGACTGTTAAATAAAAGCAGCACTGTTCTGTGAATTTCCTTTTACATGGCAATGTTGAAGAAATGGGGGGAATATTTTTAAAGATTGATGATCATCTCCTTCCACCTGCTCAAAGGAGACAGCCTCCATTAAAAAGTTTGACTTGCCTGCCATAGGACATATATTTATCATTTCAAATACTGCTGTTCAAGCAAGTTGCTGGTCCTAATCTCAAGCTTCTGTTGACAAACAATATAAAGCATGGCACTTCTGTGTAACTGAGATGCGGTTCAATATAGAAACACTCCTCCACAGAATCACAAGATAGACTTAAAATTAAAATAATATTCAAAGGAAATTCTAGATTAAAAACAAAAGGAGATAGATTGAAAATTAGAAATGGTGGGAAAATAAAGATGAGTCATTAGTGCTACCTAATTGTTTTCCTTTTTTTCATAATAAAAATTATTATCTCTAAATGTATGTAACCCATGCATTTATCTACATTTCTGTTTGTTTGTCATTTACCTGTCTTCCACCTGCCTGAAAAGCTTATTTGGAAAAGCAAGTTAAATTGTCTTCCTCACTGAAGGGAGAGGAGAGAGACAAAAAGGAGAGAGAAAAATGATGAAAAATCTTGGTGTAATCTGAATAGCAATGAAGCAAAAGCTACTCCTTGATGTGCCTATGAATCCTGTAAATGAAGTGGCCCTTGAATTAAATTAATTTAAAATCTGGCAAATATTACTCGGCATGTTTGTCAATGTGCTGTATAATTATTAATTTGTTCATTGAGGCAACTATATAAATAAATAGAAAGCAGAATGCCATGATTAAACTAATACTAGAAATCCAGGGTCAAGGAGCCCTGTTACAGGGATCTAAATAGCTTTCCCAGGTCCTATTTTTACATCTCCATATAGATCTGCAGGTCTGTAACTGCGAATTAATTGGCACACATTTAGATGCCAACAGAGCTTTTGTATTCTCGGTGCACATTTTGTCTTCTCAGAGTGAGATGTTAGTAATGGAGGTTTTAATATTACCCCTAGGGGAGCACCAGAAAATCTTAACAATTTCCTTCACTAGAGTATTTTCATTAGAGCTAAATGCTGTGCAATTTACATTTGAAATCAGGTGTAGGGTAAGTATAATGTGACAAGACATGTTGCAATGTTAGGGTTTTTTTGTTCAAATGTTCCTTATTTACTGCAATATACCCTCAAAAGATAAGCATACAATTAAAATAAATATCTTGATTTTTTAACCACTCCTAATTGAACTGTTATTGGGATAATAACACAAAGCACAAAGATTTAAAAGGACCCAAAGCACAAGATTAAAATATTACTCTATTTAAACAAAAATGTCTCAGGCAAAATAGGTTCTGTGCAGCAGAAATGAGTTCATCATAAGTAAATCAGACCACCACCCTTCCTTTATAGAACTAATTCAACCTTGTGGTGCTTAAAATGCCAAGAACACTGTATGACTCTTGGGGAAAAAAATAAACCCTACCTTTTCCAACACAAAAAAACCCAAAACTGAATTGGTATTAAAAAAATAAAATGTATTCATTAATAAGGGGTTGATGCAGTAAAGAAAGAGAGGACTAGTGACAAAAGAGGACTGACATGTACCTGAGGCTGAATTTCTGTGGTTGGTCTAATATGAAATTCTACTCTGCCATTGCCTGCATCTCAGGGCACCTATTTTCCATCACTGACTTTCTTTTTCATAGCAACAAAGGAAGAAACTGAGCACTTACAACAGCCTCGATCCAATCAGGGCTTCCTTCATGCCTAAACCTGATCACAGGATCCACTGTTTAAACATTTCTCTGCAAAAAATCCCTAATAGGCTCAGTCAGACCAGGGTTATTGTTGAAGAGGGTCCCCACAGAAGGGACAGGACTGCAGCACTTGCCAGGATCCTTCTAAAACTGAGAGAATCAAACCACTGCAGAAGAGACCTGCCAGCAGCAGGAAGAGGGAAGGAAGCAACAAGCCTTGCAATCTGCCACTCTATAAAATGGCAGCCAGCCTCAAGTGCAGCAGCAAGCCACGATATGATGAAAGAGGTCTAAGCACAAAGGGTCAGACCCAGAAGGCTGGAATGGTTACAGCCCTGTCACATGTCCCACATGCAACACAGCCTCCTTGGGCTGAGAAAAGCACAGGAGTGTGGTAATCATCTCATTGCCTTCTTCCTTACACAGCCGGGCAAAAAAAATACCAAATTATTTTGGAGGTCAAAAAATTCATCCCACCTTAACCAAGCTGTACAGATTAGTCACATGGATACCATGTCTCCATACCATCAATGGAGAAAAGAAGCTCCTACAAAGGCTGCTTTAGATGACAACACGGTTAGTCACCCTTCATGTTGCCTCCCTCCAGCCACTGGGAGTCTAAAGCTAATTGGCACATGAGGGGAGAGGAATCAAGCACAGAGGCTCACACCTTGTCTGGATAGAACCAGGTTTTCAGAGCTTGGTCAGTGCACATAAAAAAGGCTGGCAACCACAGCAGTATCTCATATGCTCACACTCGAGCTCACGAGAACCTAGGGCCTAGATTTTCTGCAATTTACATTGCAGCACTCTGCTGCTGAGGGCTCTGGGAATTTTGACTAGAAAACTTACTGAATGCAAGACAGACTGAAACAATATGAACATCCAAGGCATTTCCAACTTTCAGAGCAAAGGTGAAGGTTAAAAGAAAAGTAGATTTTAGTTCATGCATCTTTTAAAGACATTTGCCAAATATCATTATTTCTGAGAGCAGCAAAGAATGGTTGTGAGGTCTTCGTGTGAGGTTGTCATGAAGTTTTCACTGACATCTGAGTGGCTATGAAACCTTCGCGGAGCAAAAACTAGTCTAACTTTTCATATGACCTTGTCCTTTCACAGCAAACGAGTGGGCAAGGACCAAAGAGCCCGGTGAGGTGCCAGCTCAGCCATTGCTACCATGCAGTGGTAAGTGGGACACTGAGCCGTGTGAGCAGTGAGAGGGAAAGCTGACCTTGAAATGTGAAATCGCACTAGTATTTTTGAGAAAGAATTCTAATTCTGCTTTCCACATACCTCTGCCCACACCTTAGCCACATGTCCATCCTAATCCCACTTGTGTCAGAAGGCTATTGCAAACGCTGACTATGTTTGAAATGCAAGGAAAAGTATAGTTAAGTTTTCAAGTCATTTGGAAAAACAGAAAGCATAGAAAGAGGTTTCTTCCTCAGGGAGGAAAATGAGGTAGGAGGGAAATGGCCTCACTGAATTTTAGAAGCCTGCAATGTAGATTTCAATTCTTAACTACTTTATGGTCAAAGGCAAGAATGGACATTTCTGCAAAAAATTATTCTGGCCTACTCTAGAATTTTGTTTCTAGGCTGTGTATGTATAAAAACCTGTGCTAGGTCACAGATAGCTGGAATAAAGGAAAAGCATGTCTCTAAAGAACAAGAAGCCAAAACTCACATCGTGCTTTTATTTGATGAGTCTATTGGCTGTGTCTTAAAAATGGTATTAAAAAAAAAACAACGATTTTTCATGTTATATGGCAAAATATTCTGGTTCATGTTTTGAGTTTAGATAATTATATAAGGAAACAACTGAGATTAATTCTTCTGCTGTTTAACATTTAAACTATTTAATGCTAAATGTTCACCAATAGCACACAAAATACAGAAATCTAGGTTCAAGTGAAATATCTACCATGCATGACCTCATTTGAAAGTACTATGAAAACAGATGTGATCATAGAGGATACATGGAACTCCAGACAAACAGGTGCCCTGAACCCTGAATTAAGGATGTTTAAGGAGCCTCATGCCTCCAAAATACCCAAGAACACAAGGTTCTTATCCAGGTATCCTTGGCTTACCACTGGCCTCAGTGTCATCTGAGGGAGCTTCTACCCCTGTTAATGTTATTCCAGGACCAGAAAAAGTCTCATAATCCCTTCACTCAACAGAGGCCATGGCTCAAAGACGCCAACTGTCTGCATGAGTAGCAATCAGGAAGGAGAATCAGTGTGTCCCACTGTCCACTTATCTAGTCCATACTTCATCAATTTCTCTTTATGGGACACAGTGTTAAAAGCATTACTAAACCCAAGACAAGCAACATACACACAACTACTCTATTCCCTATCATTTCTTAACAGAAGGTTATCAGGTTGGTCAAGTATGACTTCTTCTCCATGAATCCATATTGGCTACTTCTTGTCACCTTCTCATTCTTTACAAATTTCAAAATTACTTCCAGTATTATTTGCTCCTTAACCTACCCAGAGACCAAGGTGAAGCTGACCAGCCTGCAGTTCCTCAAATCCTTCTTCTTTCTATTCTTGAAGATGAGAGTGACATCTGCTTTCTTCTAGAAAAGGGACATGAATACAGCAATAAATAAACATGACCCATCTCTTATTACCCTCAGGTGGGAATTCAGGAAACAATTGTATTAGAACATTAAAGTCTCATACTACAAGTGACTTCATTCTACCAGCAGTATATCCCCCCTGCCCTTAGTTCCTGAACTTCTATGGCCTCTCCAAGCAAATCAGAATAGCTACAGCCTCCCAATCTTAATGGGACTTAGAAAATCGTTTGGGAGTAGTGGAGACAAGGCAACTCATTACAGCCAGTGTAATACCTGCTGGAGGAATTTGCCATCTGCAGCAAATGAGGAAGATGCTTGGATGAGGAAGAGTAAGGTAGCGGTGGAGGAATGACATAGGCACAGGCCAGCAACCAATGCTTGCAATGACCTAGTTATTCACCAGCAATCCATAATACCTTCAACACCAAAGTCCCAGAAGAGCTGCAGCCTTCCTGTAAAAGTATCTCTCCTGAGAGACCACAGGCCTTTCAGTGTCTACCAAAAGCCACTAGTACTGACTTTTCATACAAATCTTGCCTGCTGCTTTGGTTGTAAGCTACAAAAGATCATCTTTGTATTTTGTAATTGTGACCCTGAACCACAGTTTGGGCTCCTCAGGGCCATAGTAATACAAACAAGAAAGAAGTGAACACAGAGAAAGCCTGTGCAGGCACAAGAGCAGCTATAGCAGCTGTGTAAAGCTATTTATAATATGTTCTCTGCCCAGGCAGCAGACATTACAACCCCAGGACACAGGCAGCCATGCAACTCAGCAAGGAAGCGAGAGAAAGGGCTCCTTCCCAGCCGACAGATGAGACCACCATGGGCTGCAAGAGGTTTCTCCAGCCTGCTGTCCTAAAGTAATATCAGTCAGGGTATCGAAGCCACAGACAGACCACACTAGATGTATTGGACCAGGAGCAGAGCACAGGAGAAGCACCCACACAGCTGCACCCATTTCAACTTAGACACAGAATCACAGAATATATTGAGTTGGAAGGGACACACAAGGATCACCGAGTCCAACCCCTAGCCCTGCACAGGACCATCCCCAAGAGTAACACCATGTGCCTGAGGGTATAAACAAAATACTTCTTGAACTCTGTC
The DNA here is from genome assembly GCA_013396775.1 of Cephalopterus ornatus. Classification (NCBI taxonomy): domain Eukaryota; kingdom Metazoa; phylum Chordata; class Aves; order Passeriformes; family Cotingidae; genus Cephalopterus; species Cephalopterus ornatus. The sequence goes on along the minus strand of VZRE01006256.1, from coordinate 106,852 downwards.
AGGCTTGGTGCTGTGATCACTTCCCTGGGGAGCCTGTTCCAGTGCCCAACCACCCTCTGGGTGAAGAACCTTTCTCTAATATCCAACCTAAACCTCCCCTGGCACAACTTCAGGCCATTCCTTCACATCCTGTCAGTGTCACCACAGAGAAGAGATCAGTACCTCCTCTTTCCCTTACAAGGAAGTTGTAGACTGCAATGAGGTCTCCCCTCAGTTTCTTCTTCTCCAGGCTGAACAGATCAGGTGACCTCAGCTGCTCCTCATATGGCTTCCCCTCAAGGCCCTTCACCATCTTCATTGCCCTCCTTTGGACACTCTCCAGTAGCTTAATATCCTTCTTATGTTCTGGTGACCAAAACTGCACATGATATTGAAGGTGAGGCCGCACCAGTGCAGAGCAGAGATGCAATTGCTAAGGCTTGCTACTTCCAAGTTGTTGGTCCTGATCTTGTGACACTAATGATGCTTCTCCCCTGCTTTGTTGCAGCTGTGGAAAACAAGATGTCTTTGTATTCCTTACCCCACTACTAGACACTCATGCAGTATAGCTTAAATCACCAGACCTCTGAGCAGGGAGAAATGCTGGATCAAGGAAGAACAAGCAGTAGCCGTGAGTCTTGAAGGCTGTTGCATCAACTTTTACTTCTCAGATGCTTCTCCTTCTGCTCAAGTTCAAAGTCCTACCAGCTCACCTAACTGAGAAACTGCTTAATTCCAGAGAGACATTATTCTGTGAAAGTGCATTGAAAAATGTCTGTGCAGTTTTTCTTTCTTTCTGTGAGCGCATTTGCTTTAATTTAATAAATTTGACACATATGCACTGAGTTTTTTACTGCTCCCTTTAAAATTACTTGAAGTTTTCTCATTGTCTTCAGTGAGAAGAAGATAGAATCATGGGTACCTCAGGACTTCTGATTGGGAGCTGATTAAATATTTAAGCAATTCTAGATAGAATGTTTATTTTGAGAGACTTAATATGGCCCGTCTAATTAAAGTGAAGTGATTCCTCCATGCATAAGTCCTCTCAGGTAACAAGGAGCACATAGTTGAGAATAAACAATTCTTCAAGGTTTCTGAAATGTGGACCTATTAGTAAATAATATGACATTTAGTTAAGTGAGGAATACTCTTGAGGATAAAATGTTCCTTCTGGAAAGAAATTCTTGTACTATAGCCAGGCTTGCTGAGATTCAAATTTTATTTCAATATTGGAAATTGACTTATTTTTGCTTTGTCCATTCTAAGGTTTGGCATTAATATCTAACCAATCTCAGCCTCATAAGAAAACCAAACCCATTAGCTGGGAATGCTGACTAGCAGAGCAAAGGAGGCACAAGTTGGGACTGAAGCAAACACATGCGTAAGAAACGCATAAGAAATTAAAATAGAATTTGAGAAGACAGTAGGAAAAAGTTGGCCGAAATTGCCCAGACACGATTACAAATTCACCCTGCCAGTTTTCTCCCTTCTTCCACTGCTGACAGTCCATAGGAGAAAACAGCATTTTAGGTCCAGAATGTTTTGAAATTTATCTGTCTTTATGGATTAAAATCAAAGTTTACCACTATGTCTAATTCTAGAACATACCTAGTCCCTACATACTGCTATGTTTTATCTTTTGTTTTCTTTTTCAGGAAGTTTAATGAGAAGGAATGGAACAGAACATTTTCCAATATAGAATACTGCATTAATTTTGAATATTAGAAATCTTTGGTTTTCAAATGCAAAATTAGTTTTTCCTTTCAGAAGAAATAAGAGAAGGTATAAACACTTCTCTTCATACATTTGAAAGAGGAGCTATATTTTTTCAACTGACAACGAAACTTTGTTCCAATCAATATGGAAAATCTAGGAAATAAAGTTCTAGTTCAAGTATTTTTGTTTCTTCCAAAAAAATTCAGCTCTCATTCCAAATTTTCCATGAGCACCATCAAATAACATGACCTCAACTTTGCAGGCTGCTGAAACCTCAACCAAGAAACACATTTAATTTATAATGAGAAGGAATGATAAAATCTTGTTCAAAATATTTTTCAACAATATTAGACTGAATTTTCTAGAATATTGTATCATGGACATGGAAAAAGTCTCTTAGACCTTCTTTCTGTAGAAATATTTCAATGCCACAAAATAAACCATCTCAAGTCTCATTTTTAAAGACAGAAACATGCAAATGATAAATGGTGGTCAGCATGGAAGCTCAGTATACACCATGCTCTTCTCGTCCAGTATGGTCCACAGACATTATTATTACAATGCTGTTCCACATCTTTCTGACCAATTATTCTATTCATTATTACACTTATCATATAGCTCTATATACCAAGAGTTTAAACAGTTGACTTTTTTTCTGTGTTAGTACCTTGTTCAAATGGAGGAGGTCCTTTTCTCTTTTAAAGAGTGTTGGGGATATATTGCTTGTGATTAAGGCTGTAATCTTTAGTCTGACTTTAACCATTTCTCATGGGCACAAAACTTGCAGGCACATTTTGCAGTGTAATTATTTGTGTCTGCAATCTAGTTACTTAGATGTCTGAGTCCCTGATTGCATCCATAAGTCAGGGACTTGGACATTTAAGTGATCTAAATTGCACCTGTAACAATTTGCACCTAAAATGTCAAAAAAGGATATAGCAGATAGAAGAAGAGTTCAGAGATGGGTGATGAGAATAATTAGGGACATGGAAAACCTCCAAAATGAAACAAAATGGAACAGAATTGGACTGTTTACGTAAGAGATGAGATGAAATGAATAAAAGAGGAAATGATCAAATGCAGAGGAAATAAGGAGTGTGACAGAAAAGATAGATGAGGCACTTTTACCCCCGCTTTTATCATAATGCAAGTACAAAGAGACATTTCAAAAAATTTAAGCATGGAAGATTGAAAATTTCCACAAAAAGAGACACACTTTCCCACAATTGACATGTGGAAAACTCAACCACATGACATAATGAATCCATCAGGACTCAGCAGAGGGTTGGGTAGCATTTTGGAGTGAGAAATGCTCAAAACATTTAAAAGGCAGCAAATTCAGAAAAAAACTACCTACCTTCCTGCTTCAAGGCTTCAATTTAATTTTTTGTTTTGTTGTGGGTGGAGTCTTTTTCATTTTTATAATAATGAGAGTGCAGAGGGGATCATTTCTCAGGAAAGATTAATTTAGATATTCATGACACAGGTTTTCTTGCACCTTGACCCTGAAGTACTTAGGGCTGCCTCTGGTTTGTGTCTGCGCAAGGTGGAGCTTCCAGAGAGAGCCATGTCAGTTCAGCCACTCCCTCCTGGGAGCGCATACAAAACCAGAAGCCCTTTCAGAAACTGTCACAGTAGGACTCAAGAGGGCTGTAGGCTGGAACCTTGCATCTTTTCTACCCGGGTAATACGAAATGTGACTGAGAAGTTCATAGATTTCATAACAGACATGGGAGTGTCATTATATATTTAAAGAACTAGAATGGGAATTAGTGCAGGGACTTATTTTTACAAGAAAATCTGCACATGAGACAGATTATTGGAAGAGCCATCAAATAGAGTTGGCTTAAAAGATGTGCTGTATTCCACAATCAAAGAGGAATGTTATTACTTTATTCTCACACTGGATTTTTTTTTATTATTTTTAAAAAAAAAAAAAAAGAAAAGAAAAAATGTGAGACATACACACACCCTCCCAGTATGGGCTAACAATTTTGTAAGCCAAATTAAAATACAAGGAAGAATTCAAGAAAACTTGTAGAGAAAGAGAGGCGGCTAGGACATTGAGAGGTACACAAAAAAATACATTAACTACTCTTCCAGTGCAGGTCACCAGTGTCTGAACCAGTAACCACACTCAGGTAGATCCTACTTTTCCAAGAAAACGTGTTAACAAAGCAGTGTATTTTCATGCCCAAAACTGTTTTTCTAAAAAATTGCTCATCTGTTCTATGAGTTTCTCTGCTTCGAAGTGAGAGCTTACCTAAGCTGGTATGCCCTTCCATACAGTTTAATTATGTGGTACAACTGTGTTAGGTCTTCAGCAGGATAGAAAGAGAGCTATGCATCAAAAACCAGATATAACTTGGGAGTTAGGACATTTCCTGAGCTGCAGCAGATGTGGGTTGAAGTCCCGTCTGGAAATCAGTCAGGATGCAGACTTGGAAAATAGTCTTTCCCAGTCTTAGAGCTGCTCCCTAGAGAGCCATAAGGGAAATGACTTATTGAGTGTCTTTTGCACCACCATCTCTGGAGGTATTTAAAAGACATGTAGATGTGGTACTCAGGGGTATATTAGAGATGTGATGCTTTGAGAATGATTTAGGGGTGGACCTGTCAGTGTTAGCTTTACAGTTGGACTCAATGATCATAAAGGTTTTTTCCAATCTAAATGGTTCTATGATCCTAAGACATGGTTCCAGGCTTGACCACCAGAAAACACAGGACCTAAAGCCAGGCTACTTTCTTGACCACCTTGGCCTGCCTGGTTTTTCAGTTAGTTTGGCAGTTTTAGCAATATTTCTTGTGCATACCTAGTTTTCCCCTTGTATCACAGACAGGTTCTGGAGATTTTAATCAGGTCTACAAAATCTAGGGAGCTCCAATGCACCAAAAATGCCTTGTCTGGATAGAAAATTGTATTGCATGTGCTGGTGGAAATGTAGTAAAAAACACAGCATCAGATATTTAGAAAATGTAATGCAGGTGAATAGAGGACTAACTCCAGTTCCCAGCTAAATACAGTCAGAGTCTTTCTATAGCCATCCATGACCCTAGAACAGGATCCAACAGAGCAACATGAGTTTTAAGAAGTTATGACAAGAGAAGGCAAAGATGTCCCTTTGGCTGAAGAAGTAAGGGAAAGAATTATAGAATAGGAAACAAACCAAGCGGAATTAGAGGAGAGATTCAAAGAGCTGAACTATACAATCAGAGCAGTAGTTAAAGTGATTTTGACAGATCCAGGGTCAAGGAAAAGAGAGGGAAGAAAGAAAGCAGATTAAAAGTCATTGCAGTATTTAACTGCAGCTGAAACAATGGTGGTATGAATACACACTTTAGATTCTGGAATAAAGAGTTTAGACAGTATCAGGGACATAGAGACAACCAGCAGATTTTGGCTACTCTTCAGATTTCATAGACAAGGAGACTTAATATGCAATATTTACTTCTTCTGACTTCTTCCCCTTTGTGTGAGTGAATAGGTGTCAGATTGTTTGGTCAGCTTAAACTCCTTTGAAACTGAAGGGCCTAATTGACAACTTTCATTTAAAGGCAAGTGTAAGAACCCAGGATGGTCCTTTTGTCTGCTGAGTTGTTGAATCAATAATCAAGCGCTGACAATGTGTGCGACTGTCCAAACAAAGCGGTGCTTCCAAGGCTGAAGAATTTGTTCTGATTCTGGGGAGGTTTGAAAGTCTGTGAAACAGAAAAGACAGTTGTTACAGCAACCTGCAAGGAGACACTAGACACAGCCTAGATATGCAGATCTCAGAAAAATTGGGAGAGAAAATATTCTCAGCTGATTGGTGGTTAAAGGGCACTTGGATCTGAAAGCAATGAAAGTGTCTAAAAACTGTTTGAGAGAAGGACAACATTTGAGTGAGTCATCCCAAGTCAAAACTGTGCCAGGGTCCACTTTCTAAATTTAACAGCACAATCAAGCTCCAGTGTCAGGAATGCTCCCAATACCATCCCAAATCCTGGAGTAGATGTACCCACTCTGACCCTGAGGCCAGGCTGCAGCTTCAGGCTGAATTTGAGGGAGGCAGGGAGAGGGGTAGTTTCCCTCCTGGTATTTTGAGATGTTGGAATGCAAGTGTCCAAAGTACCCATCTCTTCTCATACTCTTCCATTGGCTGTACAGAAACATAGACTGTTTTCCAAATGAAGGCAGGGCAAAGTGAAGAGGACCGTGCAATGTGCTGGATGCTGTAACTGCTTGTTACATTACAGTATGCTTAGGCAGTATCAAAGAAGGCACTCAGATGAGCAAAAATTATGTATTAGAAGATTTCAACATTCATCAGTTTTCCAAGCCCTACCATTCGGATATATTCTTCCTCTTTTGGCCAGACTTCAACTAGTACAGCTACAGGAAAACATCTCTGTTTTCTCTATCTGGGCCCCAGCAATGGGAAAGAGCTAAAGCCTGTCTTTTTTGCCCTCTATGCATTCTTTCGGTCTCCTCTATTTTATTTTCCCTTTTCTATGAATTCACAGACCACTTTTTCTTTGTAAGCACTTGTTTTTTAACTTATTAAGTATTTTTGGAATATATTACCTCCTGCTCTCTCCTCATCTATTCTTTGATGTTTATTCCTTAATGTTAATATTCAATAGCCAACACCTGGTAAATACAATATAGACATTTATAGCTGAGCTTGTAATCTATAGCCCCTTGTAGAAAAATTTCTTTAAGTTACAAATTACCTCATCCTAATGTAGCAGCTGAAAATGGCCAAGATGAATCACATCCAAGAAGTATCTTAGTGTGGAAGAGTTTTGGAAAACAGGCCTTTTTTTTTCCTCATTAAGGAGTGAGCAGCCCAGACAGTTTCTCATTGAAAATGTGTCAGGGAGGAACTGGTCTTAAGCCAGATCTCTGTTAGGCTAGGGAAACAAGTCTTGAAAATCTCAACGGGAAGAAATATGTCAAAACCAAAATTCATTGCTTTGCCTCATTCAAAATGAAAACAGACAACACAAAAACGTCTACCTTTCAAAATAAAACAAAACCACATGACATGATTCAACTCCAGGCAGATCAAGTCCTTCCTCAGGAGTTATGTTTGAGAGAGGTCAAGAAAAACATTTGAGATTTGAGGCCTTCGCACCCTCTTTGTATTGAAAAAAATACAGATTTTTCCAACTGTTTTGATTTTTTCCTTTAATTTTCATTCCTTTCTGAAAACTTTCAGAGAAAAAAGACAGTAAGCAAAAAGCTGGTTCATGGCATGAATTTTGTTTTTACTCACTTCAGTGTATATATGTTGCTTCAGTGGACTTACCTTACATGGAGTAAGCATTTAAGATAGCTGCACATGAATTATGTTTGTTGTAGGCTCCATTTCACATTCACTTATAGAGCTTTTTGAACATGCCTAATAAATGTAAGGTCACAGTAGCTAATTTTGTTTCTGTTGAAGTCAGGGGGTTGTTCCCAGGATCATTGGGACAACATGGAGAAGTTGAAAGTCTGCTTTTTGAGCTCTTGCAAGATAGTTATCTGAAAGGGTTAAATGCAAATGCCATTCATCTATCAAGAAAGACACAGTCAATTACCTATTCAATCATATCATGTTTTAAATGGGAGAATGTCTAAAAACTGAGTCAGCCAAGAAAAAGCAATGGCTGAAGGAAGTTGTTCCTCCATGAGGAAACTGAGTAGCAAATTAACAGGTCAGACAGACCTTTTATTGGGAGTCAACTCTTTGTTGAACTACATTAATTTTCCTTATTTAAGTTTCTTAACTGTTATTTTTAATGTGAAAATCCAACTATAAATCTGTGTTGCTTTCAATGCGGGTGTGAAATAATGCGAGAGAAGTTAAAGAGGAGTCTATGTTGCAAAAATATTTCTGTTACAGAGTTAATTTCATATCATTTTATTCTTTTCAAACTTATAATTTTCTACTGCTCATACATTTTTATGGCCAGAAGTGATTGTTAGCATCATCTAGTCTGACATGCAGCATAGCAAGGGCCAGAGAAGTTCATCCAGTAATTCCTGCATTGATCCCAACAATTTACATTTGGATTAGAGTATATCTTCTACAAAGACAAGCAGTCTTCATTTAAAAACTTAAAAGCAATGAAAAAAAAATTCTGTTACACCCTCCTGGCAATATGCCTGAATAGTTAATTAAATGTTAAAAATCCACAACTTATTTCCAATGTGAATTGCATTTTGTGTTAACCTTAGCCACTGGTTATCTTTGCCACAGTAGAGAAGCCTCCAGTTGCCCTCACATTTCCCTCTGCCAAGGAGCTGAGCGCCTGGCAGTTGGGGAACTTCCTATCAAATATTTTTTCACTCAAAGGTATTGATTCATTAAAGAACTACACATGACTCATGGCCAAGTCTCACCCCTGCAATACCACAAGCTGAGAGCTGATCCCTGCCACTCTCCACAACCGAAAGTATGCCCAGTGGAAGCATTCAGCAGAAAGGATGACAGCTCAGCTCCATAAACTGGGCTCATCTCTTATAAAGTACTCACACCTCCAAGCTCAGCACACAGAAAAGCCTTCCTGGCTGTCCTGGAGAGCTGGCTTATGGTTATTAGCTCCCAACAGTGTAGATGCAACCAGACCATTAACAGATGCTAACCCCAAGGATAAACACTGAGGGGGATGGAAAAGGTGACCATAACTAGATAATGAATCTATGGATTAGGAGGCCATCACACAGACCCAGTGTCCTTCCTGAAGAAAAAAGGCTCAGAGGTAAGCAGCAACTTGAAGCCACATTTTCTATTTACAGCTGAAAAATAATTGGGTACTTACAAGCCAAACACTCAGAAAACCAACTTTCATCCATTCCATCTTCGCATCCTTGCTTAATATACGGGTATTTCATCTGTAAAATTATTTTAGACGCTTGCAAAGTGGCCCTAATGTAACCGTCATTGCTCATCCTCCCTCCCCACCACTCTTCTGCGAAGCCTGCTGTGCTACTGTCATGCTATTAACATTCCTCCAAAGTCACTGAAATGCTAGGATGTACCTGATGCATTCAGAAACCCAGCAGGTGCCTTCTGCAGGTACTGTGTGTCCAGGCAATGCCAGGAAGCAGTCATAAAGTTAACACAGTAGTAAGCTATGTAATTTTTAGATAACAGCTACTTACATAAGTACAGAAATTGCTACATTTTATATATACACGTTGCACACATTCCAATTATGGACCAAGACCCAGTGCATGCAAATAATTAGTATTTAGGAACAATACATTATTTGTTTCCCCTGCATGCCACTCTGTGATCTGAAAATAACTGAAAAGTTACTTTGCATATGTCAGTGCAATTTCCCCTCAGTCCCAGAAGCTTCTGGAGCATCTAAGTAATGTCACTAAGGCCTAATAATTGTGTCCAGGGAGCTTCCCGTACAATTTTCATCTTTTATTATATTATTTGAGCTTATTTAGACATAAGTATCATTTGGCAAATTGCATCTAGAATACATGGGGAGGCTGAAGCGCAAAAACACACTCTTGTTCCTCGTGGCAGCCCCAGGTGCGAGATATTATCCTTTAATGCCATGGAAAGGCTCCAGCTACCTGACACAAGGACAGGGCACAGCGACGCTGATTGAGCACTCTCACTTTTTTTTTTTCTTTTTTTTTTCCCCCCCCAAACAGCGGTGCGTTTGCGTTGCAAACGGTGACATTTTTAATACCCGAAATGCGAGTGTGGGCGGCCGGCGCTGGGAAAGCCAGGTTCGCCCTGCTCGGCTCCCGGGGGCCGACCGACCGGGGGGGATGCACCCCACGGCGGCCCGGGGACAGCGGGGGACACAGCCCCGTCCTTCCCAAAGCGCCGAGGCCCGGGCGGGGCCGGGGGCCCGGAGCGGGCGGAGCACGGCCGGGAACGGCCGCCGGGGGGCAGCGCGACATCGCCCAAGCGCCGCCGCCATCTCGGCGGGGCCCGCACCGCCCTGCCCGGCTCCCTCCCGCACCGCCCTGCCCGGCTCCCTTCCCGCACCCGTCCCCATGGGTGCCCGCCCCGGGCAGACCGCTCCCCCTTCTCCCGGACAACCAGCGACAGACCGAGAGGACATGGTCTTAAGCTGCGCCAGGGTAGGCTTCGTTTGGACATTAGGATGAAACGCTTCACAGAAAGGGTGGTTAGACATTGGAATGGGCTGCCCAGGGAGGTGGTGAAGTCACCATCCTTGGAGGTGTTTAAGGAAAGACTGGACATGGCGCTGAGTGACATGGTCTGGTTGACAAGGTGGTGTTCGATCTTAGGTTGGGCTAGATGATCTCAGAGGTCTTTTCCAAGCTGATCGATTCAGTCCCCGCGGGGCGAGGCCCGGCGGGAAGCTGCTCCCGTTCCCTCTCCTTCTGCCCGCCCGGAGCGAAACCCGCGTCCCCCCGAGCGTGAGGCCACGCGGGGTGTTTATTTAAGGAGATTTCACACAGGAGCCGCTGATCAAAGCTAATGCAAAATAAATGTCTCCCTTTGATAGCCTGATTCCTCGAAGCCCTTGACACTGGGAATTGGGATTTCCCCGTGCCATTAGCACTTTAGCAGTAGGCGCTCCAGCCCAGCCAAGAACAAGGGATTAAGAGGTATTTGTCTAAACTAATTTCTCTCTCTATACCGGGTCTATAGAGACTGGTGTTACTCTGCTGGAATTGTGCAACACGGCTAATTGGCTACAAATTTAACAGTGGCAGGGCTCCCACCGCGGGCTGCCGCACATTCATTACCCGTTCTCCCTTATATGAGCCGGCACGGGGTACCTGGGCTGCCCCTGCCCCAGGGAAAGGACCTCCTGGACACGGGTCTAGGAAAGGCGAGAGACCTGTGTGCATCTGACCAAGGGGAAGACTTGAAGTCATTAAGGGTACAGAGACGCATTTTTGTTTTATTTTTAGGTTAGTCAAAAAGCACCAGGGTTGCTAGAATAGTCCTGAACTAGGGAAGAAATTCTGGGAAAGATGACTGCCTCAAGTCACCAGAGAGTGATTTGGTGACAACGAGGGTTTTATTCCTCTGCCCCAAAAAGCACCCCCCCACACACCCACAGTAGCACCCCTTCTTTTGGGAAGAGAGGCAGGGTTCTCCCAGCAAAACTGTTCAGTGGGCCCAGATGAATTTCTACACTGCTAAAGGTTCTGATGGAAATCTGAATAGCCATAGAAGTCAGGCAGGACTTCAGTAACTCAGCCTTTCAGAGCTAACCTCTCAAGAAGAAGCTCTGCATAGCTGTTGCCTTGAACAGAAAGGTTAGCCTGGAGTTGTGATCTAATCCAGCTGAGCCAGTACAAGCAAACAGTAAAATGAAAGTTCCCCAGTGCCAGTTTGGATTGCTGGATCATGTTATGCTTTCAAACACTAGATTCCTAAGCCAGGTTACTATTCTACCTGCATCATTTCAATTTTCGTCATCCAAGTTCAAGGGCAAAACTCGTGGCCTGTGATTTATCTGTTAAGTTCAGCATCTTATAATACCTCGCCTATACCATTTATCTGTGAAATTCTAGCAGCCTCTTACAGAGCCAGGCCAAACTATGGGAACACTATTGCAAGAGTTGTTGTTGAAAAAGCTTTGCAATGCTGTTTGTTGAATCCCAGCATGTGCTGCTAGACATACTTACCTTCCTACACTGAGAAAAGCCCATGAAAATTCACAGAATGAAATTCCAGCTTTAGTGAGGTAGGTGGGAAATACTCAGAATTTCAACAGGGCCGGATTTTTACTGAAGGAAGACACAGAGCTTCAGCCCGTCAGTGGGTTGCTCCAAGCAGCCACAGGAACCAAAATCAGGTTGGCAATGTTTCCCTTCCTCACGTACACACTGATGAAAAGTTAGCAAGTGGTGTCTGTTGATGCGGAATACACCACTGCCCTGCAAAAACAAAAAGATAGAATCAATTTTTATCTCAGTCTACAAGATAACAGTAACATGCTGGCCAAGAATCAAATTAGCAATATCAGTTCATGACCATATAAGATTATTTCTGTTAAAAATCTAACATCTAAGGTGGTGTTGATCAAACCTTTCATGCTAGGCCTCTCTCATCCCTTTAACCAGAGTGCTTTCTGAGGTGTGGATAGAGAATATCACAAATTCAGCGAGAACACTTTCAGCATGAGGTAACACTGATATACAGAAGAAGGTGGCAGAAAATAAGATGAAGATTATTCAAGGTGCTCCACTTCTTTTCAAGATATAACTGAAATATCATCACAGCTTACCAGGAGCAGAGGTTGTCTGCCAAGGCAATAAGTACTCTTGATAACTTCATCCAGCGGCCAGAGGCCAAGTTGCCTCGCCCCCTCTCATTAAGGGAGAAGTGCCCCATTCAATGAGGCACTTCAACAGTGGTCTACCTTTGAACGTGCAAATACCCCCATTAAATCTGGTGGATCAGGGCCAAAACTAATTAATTTAGTGATGCTTTGCATCAAAATCTCACTTGCACTACATAGCACTCACAATCAGAAAGGCAGGGGATTAATTAAACTAACTATTTAGAAAGCTGAGCAGGTTAGGACTGGGTTAGGACTAAAGAGTATAATGATATCCTTAGTGGAAGCCAGAAAAGCAAATGACCCCTGTGAAACTGATAGGAATTTGCTGAGGATTTTTTTCTGTTTAGTTTTTTTGTGAGATAAATGAATTGGAACTGGCAGGCCAACCAATTTTTGGTCCAAGAGGCCATGCACTTTTATTTAGATTACTTCGTTCAACTTGTCCCTACCAACCAGGCTCAACCCAAACTCTATCATGATCACCAGCTTCATAGTACTTCCAGGTATCAAAACAGGCTATAGAAAGCTTCTATATTCTATGGCTTGGGATTAGCAAAAAAAA
>VZRE01006256.1:64818-94321 GCA_013396775.1 Cephalopterus ornatus | reverse complement strand
AAAAAAAAAAAAAAAAAAGAAAAAGAAAGAAGGAGGAAAGAAAAAAGCAAACTACTGTAGATTTTCAGACATGTCTTAAATGTGAACCTAGATGCATTCAGACCATGGCATCACTGTACCCAGCTTGGCAAGCAGGCTGGACAAAAAGATAATATGCTGTAATGCAGTGGAAAAATCACATTCTGATCAGTTACACACACTAACAGAACAAGAAAAAAAAATCAAATGAAGTTATTGGAACAATATTTGAGAAAGTGAAACATTACTTTCAGGACTGCAGGCCCTTTGGCTGAGCCTAATTCTCTAAGGCTTCTTGGAGTCTATCAGCAGCTCCATCACTTGGCTGATGTCAATAGAAGGGTGCCAGTCTGCACCCGCTGAGGATGTGGCCTTTAAACTCAACCGGCTTGGGTCAGCAACAGAGTGGCCTCTTACGACCTTTCTGCAACACTGCAAAATCTTTAATGATTCCAAAAAATCATTCCATTTTGTAAGAGGAAAGGAAGTGGTATTTCATGTGCCTGGGAGGACCCTTCTCTTACAGCTGATTAAGGAGGAAACACTGTCACAACCTCATTTCTTCTAATAGGACAGGCAGTAATGAACGGCTGAGGTGACTGTGATCTTTGCATCCTACGGTCATTCTATTTCCTGTGGGTGTTTCCTTTGACTGTAGGAAATTATGGGCATGTCGTGGTTTAGGAATGGTATTCCCCAATTTAGTGTTCCCACTAAAACACCCCAGACCACATGCCACTCACTCACTTCCCTCTCACCCCCCCTCACCCCTGCAGCGAGATGGAGAGGAGAAGTGGGCGCACAAAAAGATAAAGATCACGGGTTGAGATACGAACAATTTACCAGAAACAGCAATGAAATAAGGAAACAGTAACAATACTAATAACAGAGTGTAAAAGACAGGTGAACAATTCCACTCACCACGCAGAACCCCATGCCACCCAACTGCACAGCCCACACATGATCAGCAAAATGCCACCACCCTCCATCCCCCCTGCACATGGAACCAGGACAGGGCAAGGCAATGAAGACAGGTGCCAGACAATGATAAACCCTCCAGAGTCAGAGCAACACGAAACCAGCATGCCCGTGTCTGCTGTTTATTACCACATATGTGTTTTTATAAGGTTCTGTTTTCTGTCAAGTGGCAGTCAAGGACTGAACAACTATAGGCTTGGATTATTTTTTCCCATCAGGAAATGCATCTTGTATGTATATGAAGAATGTTATACACAAATACATTTTCTGGATCTATTTGCAAAAAAAAACAAAAAAACCCAAAAAAAAACGAAAAAACCAAGAGACTTACCAGCATCTTTGCAAAAACAAATCTAATTTCCTTTTAATTTTAAAACATAATAAACATTCCTTTGTTCAGACAGATGAGCCTCTCTGAAACAACTATGCACAGTCCTATTTAAGAAGTTATAGAGTTTGATAAACGTTCAGAACAGTAGAAAACAAGCCAAACTGAACACAGGTTTCTGCCATTACACTCGGGAAATGACTACCTTTGCAAAGATAACGTCTCCATGCCTAAGCCCTCAGTTCCAACAGTCATGTACGTTCATGCATGGAAAAATCTGTAAGAACACTGACATGCCAGAATGTTTGCAGGATCACTGCCTGTGAAAGGTTATTCACAGACACAGTCTCAGGCAAAGTCACGCCCTCAGAGTTGTTACAACCCTGCCAAAGCCATGGAAAGCCAACACTTTTCTGCTGTGTGAGGAACAATAGAGCTATTCTGGACAAGATTTATTCTGAAAAGTAGAGGTTGAGGATAGTCATAATTTTCTTTTCAGAGCCCCAAAAGCTGCTCTGTCTGACCACGAAGATTGCCACAGGACATATCGACCCACCAGAAAAGCTAAAAGCAGAGAAATAAGAGGCTGAAGGTGAAAGCATGAGCTGTATTCCCCCTTCCACACACTCCCATGGCTTGTACATGTTTCCTTTGCCACAGATTACAAAAATGAATCCTGAAATCATTGGAGTTACAAGCCAGAAAAAACACTTGATACTGCACTGTAGTCACAGAGGAGTCCACAGCGGCTTTGTGTTCTATGTCCTGGGCAGTGACTGTGCCTCTAGGCTGTAGAACCCACTGTGAAGGTCTGTAGGAGGGCACATACCTGGGGAGTGGGGCTCACAAACCATTTGGTTATCACTGATAACTCCATGGCACCTCAACATGCTGCGATAAATGCTTTGTTTTCCCCTTCTGGGTATTACCAGCCAAAGGGACGTGGACCCAATTTGTCAGCTGCACTTCAAGGTGTCACAGACCCTAGAACAAGGACCTCCCTGGGTAAATTCTCACCTAATTCCTTCTCAGAGAGGAATTAGAGCTATTTTAGCCAAAACAAAAGTTCTTGGGTTCTTAACCAAGCTCATTCTCCAGGTGACATGATGTACCTTTCTCCCTGGCATACACATCTACATTGATCTTCCCCAATTCCCTGCCTGCGGCTCTCTGTAAACCCTCTTTCATCTCCTGCCAGGCTCTGCAAACTTACTTTCTCTGACAGCCCAATGCAAGGAGCATGCTGCCATGTGCCCACTTTAAGGAGCAAGACTCAAAAATTAAAAATAGGTCACCATGGACCTATATTAAAAATGCCTCTCACACATGGTATGCCAGTGTTTCCCATCAGTAACACCAGCACTGCACAGATCAACAGTGACAGCACAGGAGCACACATTAGCCCAAAGAATAAGAAACTGGCCTTGGAGAAGTGTCAAGACATTGGAAAAATGAAGCAATTTTAATTAGTAAATAAATCAGTATTTCTTCAAGCTTTGGGTATAATCTAATCTAATCAATATACCTACTTCCTTACTGCTGAGATGTCATCCTGAGATTTATGCATCAAGAAATTTGGCAAAACATACTAGAATAAGAGACAAACTCAGAAGTGCAGATTGAATGAGTGGACAGTGAGGGGGATTGAGAACTGGCTGAATGGCAGATCCCAGAAGAGAGGATAGTAGTCAGTGACACAGGGTCTAGTTGGAGGCCTGTCACTAGTGGTGTCCCCCAAGATTCAAGACAGGGCCCAGTATTGTTAAATTTATTCACAAATGACTTGGATGAAAGGGCAGATGCCTCTTCAGCAAGTTCACTGGTGACACAAAGCTGGGAGGAGTGGCCGATACCCCAGAGGGCTGTGCAGCTCTTCAGAAGGACCTGGACAGGTTGGAGAGATGGGAAGGTAAGGACTGTCTGAAATTCAACAAAGACAAATGCAGAGTCCTGCACCTGGGGAAGAACAATCCTAGGCACTGGCACAAGCTTGGATGACCAACTGGAAAGCAGCTCTGTGGAGAAGGACCTGAGAGTCCTGGGGGACAACAAGCCAGCAGTGTGTCCTTGTGGCCAAGAAGGACAATGGTACCCTGGGGTGCATTAGGAAGAACATTGCCAGCAGGTCAAGGGAGGTCATCCTGCCCCTCTACTCAGCCCCAGTGAGGCTGCGTCTGGAGTGCTGTGTCCTCAGTACAAGAGGAGACACGGATCTTCTGGAGCAGGTCCAGTGGAGAGGGACAAAGATGATGAAGGGACTGAAGCATCTCTCTTGCAAGGAAAGGCTGAGGGAGCTGGGCTTGTTCAGCCTCAAGAAGAGATGACTGAGAGGGGACCTCATTAATGTGTCTTAAGTATCTGAAGGGGGGATGTCAAGAGGATGAGACCAGGCTCTCCTCGATGGTGCTGAGCAACATGGGCAGAAACTGATGCACAGGAGGTTCCACCTGAATGTATGGAAGAACTGCTTTACTGTGAGGATGACCCCGCACAGGAACAGATTGCCCAGAGAAGTTGTGGAGTCTCCCTCACTGGAGATATTAAAGAAACATCTGGAAACAATCCTGTGCTTTATGCTCTGGGATGACCCTGCTTGAGCAGGGAGGAGGTTGGATCAGATGACCCACTGTGGTCCCTTCCAACCTGAACCATTTCATGATTCTGTGATTCTGTGAGTGGGAGGCAGGTTGCATAAGAAGCACTCTGAGCTCTAAAGCAGCTGCAGAAAGGTACGAAGCCTCATTCTTCTAGTGGAAGAGAAGACAACAAGGCAAAACCCAGGATAGATATCTGTGATCAAATAAACTCCCACTCATCTCTGCAGCAGTGCTGAACTTTGCATTGGGAAGTTCCATACCTGAGCAGTGGATTCCAATTGCAGTGAGATTTTCTCTGAGATCAAGACTCTTAAAATACCACTTTTTAATTTGTTTAGAGTTTCTCATGTTTAGGGTGAAATCCCAAATGTAGATGACACAATAATTGCAGACACCTGCCTGGCACAAATATGTGTTGAGTCCTTTGAAAGGAACAGGGCTGTATCCATTCCACATGATAACATAATAAGGGACATACAATATCATTGAAAACTGTTTACACCATCAGTAATAACCCTGGAAGAAAGAGTTTTTGAGCTGCTTTTTATTGACACTCATCTCATTCCAGAGATCAGCAAAAATGAGGGTAGTTGATACGGCCAGCCACACAGATTTTTGTTTTTTCTAAATAAGTCTGAATAAACAATAAAAGGTTAAATGCTATTTTTTCAAAGCCTGAAATGCAGGCAAACAAATTGAGGGTAGAGAACTCAATTATATCAAGCAGAAACTCCTGGCAGTTACACTCAGCAGAGCTGAATAATTTTCAATTACTCTGGGAGAAGAGGTCAACAAAATATGTTCCTCAATCTGTACATTCCTAAACCTAGACCTCCTAATGTTACGAGTGCCCTTTGTCAGGGTTTCTTTTTTCCCAGCAAGCACCCTTTTCCCTACTTTGATATATCAAGTTCTTTTCTTAATATAAATATGTGCATGCCACAGAGAAAGCATTTGAACCCCCACTCTTCAAAAGCCAACCTTCCACTCTGCCATAGCAAAGCGCTCTGCCAGAGAGATGCTAAAATATGACAGGTGCTGCTGTAAATATCTGACCCAGGGTGCTGAAGATGTTAACCCAGCAAAAAGAGGAAATGGGCCCAATCCCAGGGTGACCCTTGTCAGTGTCCGAGCTTCTCAGCTGTGTCGGCACATCCCAGCCAAGGCAGAGGGTTTTCCCCAGTAGGAACTGCAGAGTCTCAGCAGGGCTGGCCAGAAGAAAAGTCTCTAGAACATGTTATGATTACGACTCCTACCAAACAACATCAGGAGTTTTGGGTGCTGCATACCAATTTTGTCATGTCTTCCCAGCTTTGAAACTTCAACTCTGCTGCCATCATTTTGCTACACTTCTAGTTTCAGAGTTTCTTGCTGCAATTTTTCCTTGTTTTTTCTCTCAGCAGAGTGGGGGTGGGGGGAGGACGACAGGTAGGGAGCATTTATGTGAGTTTTCCTTTCCAAGAGGCAACAGGAATGAAGTAACATTTTATGTCACAAAGCTTCTCCATCACCACATAAAGAGAAGGACAACTTCTGCTTTGATGTTTATCACACACTCATATATATAACAAACAACATATGCAGGCAGGATGGTAAAATTTCTAGCATATGGAATGAACAAGAACATTTCCTATGTACTTCTGTTTTCACATACAGCAGCACCTAAGTGTGGCAATTACAGTATCAGGAAAGATGCTCAAATGTTTTTTTCTCCATTAGGACTTTACCCTGCTATCTGGTCTAAACAGCACAGTGAATCCCAACAGAAGGAGCTTTTATGGTGATAGTGTCATTTTTACATCAAATACAAGCTGATGATCTTCAGTGGAAGGAGAAAGCCATTAAAAATTGAGTAACCTATTTTTTAGTCAGAAAGGAGTCATTTTATTTAAAACCTTTATGCAAGAGAGGCAATCCATTTATCCTCAGATACCTTCCCATAAATTTGCTAGTAAACGTAGAGAGAAGGCAAAAGAAGAAAAATAAACCTATCATGTTGTATTTCTCATACAACATGCAAGAACTGTCCACTGTGTATAAAAGAGGGTTTGAACTGGCCAGGAATTAAATGGATCCTGGACAGAAAAATTCCCTCACTCTTTTCTTAAGTCCTTCCTTGGAGATCTGCAATTGTTGTTAGCTTCTCGGTGGGTGAATTTTCTCTTTCTGAAGCTGGCTTATATTTCATAGAAGCCAGCCCAGGCTGGACCTCCAGAGATCATCTGGTGAGATCTTTTTATGAGAATCAGTAAGAGCCTTCCTGCAGGCTAATGGACTCCATTTAGAGGCCTTGACTCTGTGAGCTAAAAGGAAAAAGCAAGATAAAGGTATAGACTTATAAAGCCTTGCAAGTTTTGTAGACATAGTGTGTACCACTAACAGCTCAGTACACTCTTGTATTTTAAGAGAACTTAAACACTGCTGAGTTGCTCCCATCACCTCATTTTTATAATGTGGAAGAATATAGTTCCAGACATAAGAAAAAGCAGTGATAAGAAAATGCCTATTATGTCATCCCAGTCTCTCTGTTGCTTCCTAAATCCACTTTGTTATCCTGCTTCACTGCTCACTCTCCCAGCATATTCCGCTGTAAGGTTGCCCTGATATTGCTGTCTCTGCTACCTAAAGAACAGCCATGGTTTTAAGGTGAGTGGCCTACAGATTCCACAGAGAGTCTCAAATACCTCATCCCCTGGAAGGGTATTCTTCAGTGTGCACATATTACATAGGTACTGCATTGCTGCAATATTTGGGAACTAAAAGCAAGCAAAGAAAGGAGTCAGTAGCCTATTCCTAAAAAGCTCTTTAGGGCCACTCCAGCCTCCACTCCAGCTCTGCTCTTTGCACCCCTGTGCAATAGAAAAAGCTCCTGCATGAACCTCAATCCCCTTCCACTTAGAGGAAAGGGGAAACCAAAGGTGGGGTGGCTAAACTGTTCCCTGCCTCAGTTTTCTGCTGTACTCTGCAGTTTTGCAAGCTCAGGAACATGGTCGGAGCCTATCATGGAAGGCACATCCTCAGTACTGTTTCTGAGATGGAGGGAAAAAGTGGAGGGGTTGTGACTTTTGGGCCAACAGCTCCAGCCACTGTCATCTACCTGCTGGTGTTTCATGACTTTTAATACTGTCCTTTACACTTTGAAGGGCCTCTGATAATCACCCACAAAGTGATCTCACCATTCTCCTTCAAATCCCTTTTTTCCACTCTCCTGCACAAGATAGCCAAATCTGGGGTGATTGTTGTGCTACAGCCTACTGCACTGACAAACATCATCAGAGAGCTACAGGTGTTCCTGCTCTAGGTGTTGAGTTGCAAAACACTGTAAGCATTTTGGCATAGGAGATCCCCTTGCCCTATTTCTCAGTGGGTCCTGTACAAAGGTATCCAGATCTATGTCTAGGTTCCCAGTGCCATGCTAATAAAAAGCCAAAGAAGATGATTTCCCAAGCTATGTATGTATCATTCAACAAAAAAATTTCAGGTCAAATATAAGCAATTTGACTCCAGGTCAAATTTAAGCAATTTCCTTGTATTTACTTCCATTTTATTAACAACGAACAACTCTTAGTGGGTAAACCTCAAAATATACCTCCAATAACAGTTGTTTTGCCTTGGGTATTTATGCAGCATTCTAAGTACAGCATCTATATAGCATTTCTTTTTCCCCACGCATACAAATACATACTCACACTTAATACATTAGCATTTCCACTATACATTTTTACAGTGCATCCGGTTAAGTAAATTGCTCAATTAGCTGAATAAGGTTTATTCTTTTCATTGTAAAAAGACAGAGTCTTACCGAATGGAACAGCGTTCTCGGTAAGAGGTCAGTTGGATGTGATTTTTGGAATAAAGGAGAGAGGATGAGTGGGTTGTGAAAGGTTTTTTTTAATTGTTCACATTTTATTGCCTTTAAAAGTCAAACAGAGAGGGCAAACCAACACATATACTGGTTCATGCTGGTAACAGTAGCACGCTATTGAGAAAGCCCACCATACTTAGTGGAATTTTCCTGTTATAGTGTGTACCTCACGGACATGGAAAAGATTGTGGGACTGTCAAATACTGAGTGTCAGGGGATGGTATATCCACTCGTTGGTAAAATAAGTCAGTTAATTTGGCAGGTAAGTATTAAGTAATCATATTGTCAGAACAAGGCAAGTGGCTAAGAAAGGAAGACAAAGACAAAAAGAAAAAATATAAAGACACAGAAATAGGAAGGAACCAAAGAGGAGAGGGGGAAGGGAGAGAATGCGAGTGTTTGATGGCCAAGTGGTGAGATAGTAAACAATGATAATCCATCTGTTCTGGATGGTACTGGGTCACCTTGTTGTTACGTCTCACGTTGGACTCCATTTCTGCTTTTCCACTGTCTGGCAGAATCTGAGCATCATTCCACCTGGGTTGTATTACATATGGAATGTAATGGCTGAGAAAAACTTGAGCAGGATGGATATTTACCTGTCTATGTTTCTAAAGATTTTTTTAAAAAATCTTTAGATTTTCATAAATTTTCATGCTCTCTGTGGATTTTTATCATTTTTTGCCTACTCAGATCTTAGAAAATATTAGTTTAATTTTTTTAAGCAAATATTTTTCAGTCTTGATTTTCTCTTCTTTGATTTCAACAGTGCAAAATTTCAAATGAGCTGAATGAGTTTTTTTAATTTCATTGCATTTTCCTGAAGTAAAAATGTCTATGATATTTGCCTAGGCAAAGTGTTACATCACGTACTCTATTTATGTTTCAGCATTGCAGTGACTTTTAAAAGCTCACAGCAGGAAATTAAGAAAAGCCTGAACTCATAATTATTAAATAATAATAAAAAAATGTACTCTGCTAAGGTTGCATTTATTCAAAATTGTACAATTAATATATCCCCATGTTTCCATTAATATACATTCCGGTGGAGAAATTGATAGGAAATGTGGTCATGGCATGAACTTTACAGCAGATTTGAATAGTCTCTGCCTGAGCAGAGTTTAATTGAGCAAAGCGGCTTGGATAAGGAGTACTGTACAGAAATGAGATTATCCACCATCTGAATAATCAATATCCAGGCCCTCCTTGTATTGACAGAGTTGGAAGGATTCTACTTAGAGTCAGACATCACAGTTAACAGGGAATTTAAACATCCTCTTCCCATGTGGGGCAAATCGTTACTCTCTTAAGGCTTCCTTCATCCTTTACCCTTATGTCTGCTTCTTGCTGCTGAGCTGAAAATACCTGCACCTTCTAAAAGCCAGCCCAGGGCAATGCGATGTAGGGCCTAGATTTCACGTGTCACTCTGACCTGCCCTAGAGCTCAGCTGACACAAAAGCAAAACCTTCATTCACAGAACATTGGTGCAGAGCCTTGGCACCATTCAAGACAACATGACCTTCCTTGGTTTCTCATTACAGTGGTGAATTTGCAACATCTGTTGTCATCTGTCTTCACTCATTGGCAATAAGTTTTTAGTCCTTGCCTTTATGGTTCTTCAGCATGTTGCTCATCCTTCTGTGTAGCACCCTGTCTCTTACCTCATGATTAATTCCTACCTTCAGTCTGCCAGCAGCACTGCCTGACCACTTTCTCACCTCCAACACAAGTCCAAGTTTTACTCCTTGCTCATGAAGACCTTTTTCATTGGCTTCTTCAGGGTAACTGCTTTATTTCTTCCTGTATTCCCTACAAAAGGTACCTTTGCCAGAGAGGCCTGCAAAGCACAGACCTAGGACAAGGTTCGGCACACCACAAGCTATGAGTGATGAGTACCATGCAACCCTCGTTTCTGTGATCACATATCTATTTCAGATAATCCTGTTCTCATACTTTGACAAATTCCCAGGCAGTCAGTTGCTATGCTCTGAAATCTAAATCCTCAGTGAACTCCTGGACATGCTACTGTAAAAGAAAAAGTAAACATCTAGAATGCAACTCCATCTTCAGATCTATTCTTCATCATTTATCTTTCTCTACTGAGGACCATGGGGCTGCTAATGTCCCTGAATGAGCCAGGGCATGGGTCTTGAAAAACACCATAGCTGAAGGAGTAAGTGCTCAGACTCTCACATAATAGAGGGAAGCTTGAATTTTATTTTATTTTTTTAATTTAAAGAGCATACCCAACACTGTGAATAACTGGCAAGAAGCAAGGTTTAAAAGGAGAAAAAAGGTTTTGTTAAGCTTTTAACTTAAATTGTGTTTATGCATGGAGACCAAATTCTCGGTGTTTATTTCTTGAAAGCAAAGAGAAAAAAATGTGTTGCTGCTGTGGAAGACAAAGGATAAGATGTGCAGAGCTTCCACAGCACCTGACAGAAAAAGTGTCACTGTGGTTCTTTACACACTAGTGTACATTGCAATACAGGAAACCCAGTGGCTCTTCTGCCTTCTCTTACAGGAGGCACAACACAAAATGCCCCAATACCCTCCCAGAACTAAAAGCCTATTGCTAAGACTTCATCAAAATTGTTCCTGAAGGCCAAATATTCAGGAGACAATGAGCACAGCCCTGCTGCCATAGGAAAACATCTATTCTAACTATTCAAGTACCGTGTCCAAGTGCAAGAGAAAAAGCAATTCTGATCATAATTTTATATCTGTTATTTTGAATGTAACCAAAGGTTTCTTCTTTAAAGCTACAAAAAGTAGCCAGCAAAATTTTTATTTCACCAACTTCACTGACAGACTCTTGTCTGCAGCGATTCAGAACACTGGATACTGAAGCTCATCACTTTTTCTTTGCTTCCCTCAGTGCTGAGGAGATATTTATAACTATTGCAGTCAGTCTTGAAATAAGTATACAGCACAAGGGTGCTGCATGTTACCAGTCAAGCAGAAGAAGACAAAGACAAATAAAAAGCAATGAAAAGACATGATATAAATATAGGGAAGATTGTGACTACCAAATAGCTAGTGGTTTTGTGATGGTAAGAACTGAGCTTAGAAGAATACCCAGTATTAGTAATGATTTTGTTAAAAAATCTCTTCAGACCATTAAAGTATTATGCTGTTCTTTATCGCACTTTCCCTGCGTCTTCTTGTCTTTGCTAGTTGGTTGGGGTTTTTTTTATATGCTTTCTTTACATCTCCCCTACTGGATTGAATAGCACTGAGCTGCCTTTGCCACACAAAATCACAGATCACTAGATTTTTGTTTCATTCTAGACATAATTTGAGACAATCAAATTTGAATGGCAATTTTGTGTTCACATCTTTTATTTATTAAGGATCTTTGAAATACAGGGAAAAAGGAAAGTACAAACCCCAGTATATACTGGGGAATAAAAGTGGGGGGAAAGCAGGTACAAACAAAACAGAAAAAGAAGTATTTTTCTCTTTGTTTTTTCTTCTAAAAGATGAAAAGCAAGTGAGCCCCTCCCTTGCAGGGATATGCTCAGTGCAAGAGGCTGAAAGGATTCCAGCAGGATACCACTCACCCAGCTCTCACTGTCTGTCCTGAGCAGCTCCGGCTGAAATTACAGCTACTTCAGGGTCCCTGTATCCCTACCAGCATGCAGGGCACCCGACTGGGAGGCACTGGAGGACACCAGTGTCTCCCACGTGGTTTGCATTCCAAGAAGAGGATGCTGGTGCAAACCAGCCACCTCAGCCCTGTACTTGCAGTCCCTTCAACCCCATTTACATCCTCTCAGCCAAAAGCTCAGATGCCAGGATACAGGTATAGGTAATGATGTGGCATCTCTACTGTCTCAAAAGCATAAAGGAAAAAGGTTATAGGATGACATCTGAGCTGCTCCAGAGCCACAAGTTTTAATGTTGGGCTAGGTGAGAATTTTACACAGGTAGTAGGACTAGGAGCTACCTCAGGCCCCAGGGAAGGAAATGGACAGTTACCTTTCCTTGGACTTTGCCTGAAGTTTTTATTTCATTACTTAAAGTTGATTTTGCTGGATAAGTAACCAGGGCCCGGGATCTATCAGAAGAGCAGACATATCTTCAGAAATTAGACTAAGGTTTGCCACCAGTGTCTGCTGGGGGAAAAAAATGCATAACTACTTTCTATTGCTGGCCCATCACTATAGTCCTGAATTAAAAAATCACTTCAAATGAAGGAAAGGGAAAATGCATTCTTCTTTCTCATTAGTAGATTGTCACTCTTCCTTCCCTAAGCAAAAAATATTTTTTAATTTAAATGTGAAAACAAGGGTATGGACCCCTGCGTTTGAAGAAACGGAAGATTTGCTTTAGGGTGACTCTCACTTTTAAATATATTTCAAGAATGTTAGTTTATATAATGACAGCTATGCAACCTACATGCGTGACTTGCTTGACTTGCTTTCCCTATCTTCTTGGTAGATGGGTTTGAGGGCTGCAGAAGAGGTTCCCAAATTACATTTCCCTTTTCCTTATTTCAATATACAAGTAAATGTCCAATTTCTACACATTCTGAGCACTATTTGGAATTGCAGCTCTCTGGGACTGCGCCCTCCATGAATCTGAAAATCAAGTCTTAGGACTCAAAAAGAAAGCACACGCTGAAGGTTCCTTCAGTGAGCGATTTATGACTGAATCAGTAACCTGCTCAGTAGGCTTGCCAGCTTTTCCACTTCACATTAGTTATTTGAGCTCAAATACAACATTTGCAGAAGAAAAACATTCTGTAGTTTACCGTTCTGGAAAGACATGATTGTTGTGTTGTCAATAAAGAGAAGGATTACAGAGTAGGCGAATTTGTTACATACACGTATGGCCCATGAAATACATCCATCTATGAATCTTTAAATATTATCAGCCTACAGTAATTGTTACTTACACTCCACCCACTTCATCCTTCTTTCCTTCCTTTCCTCTGAAGAATAATTTGACAGTTGTTTTCTTCGAAAAAGTTGAACTACGAAATTATTTCTATGTCTAACAGGGACACAAGTATGCTAGCGTAAGTACAGTTAAGAAAATGTGGACGAATTTGAAACCCTCATCCATATGAAAGCAAAAATCAGAGTGCTTTGTACAGCTGAGATGGCCTGGAGAAACCTAAGGCTGTGGTGGAAGGGAAAAAGGCGGAGGGAATTAAATCCTCACCCCCCACTCACAGACCCAGAGCTATCCCCACTAGCACTGCAAAACAGAATTTATAGCTAAAATCAGGAAAATAGATGCAGGCATTAGGATCACAGGTGCTACTTCCCTGACAACCTATTATAAAGCTCCAACTGTGTCCAAAGTTATAAAGCAATTTCATAGTTATATTTATCAGGATGAACAATGTGCAAATCCACTTCTCAGCTTTTTTTTTTTAACTTGATATGTCATTATTAAAAGATTCCTGCTGCACTTAGCAAGGCTTCCCCAGATGTTGATCCAGTGCAGCAGGGAATGGCAAATGTAGATCCTACACACAGGAAAGAAACACTCAAGCCCTGCAGCAATGGGAAGGAGGGAGCTCCTGCCACCCTGTAAGAGGGAAACAAGGCAGAGCAGTTATGTACTGTCCTTGTCCAGATGATTCCCAGTGGTCAGCAGAGGCCAAAGAAATCCCAGCAAGTGGAGGTCATTAAAAAAATGCACAGAACAAGATATAGAGGCCCCCAAAAGAATTAAAAAGGACATTATTAGTAGACATATTCTGAAAGTGAGGTGGGAAGAAGAAGGATGTTTGGAAAGGGTGAAAAGGCATCCTTCCAGACTGACAGCAATACTGAGACTCCAGCCAGTGTGGGATGCAGTAATTAACAGAGTCTGAGAAACTGGAAAAGTCACAAATTCCCCATCTTGCAGTATCAGTGTGTTAAGAGCAAAATTCAGCTGTTCCTGGGTACCTTTATGGAAATTAAATCCAGGCTATTAAAATTATGTCATCAAAATCAGAGGCCACGTCGTGCATCACAGGCAAAAGAAAAAGCTGAATGGACTGATCTACATCCAAACAGATAGAGGTGTCTTACCTACAGCTCACGTGTGCAGTGTTTATAGAAAACAGTCTTTGCTGAAAACAACTAGAAGCTACTTACTGGTGACCAAACAGGCTTGGCTTATTCAAGCACCATCCTGGGAATTCAAACGTGACTTTTCTTCTAAATCACAAGTGAATCATTTTAAAGGGAAATGCAAACTTAAAGAGATGAGAAGACAAGGGAACATGCTTATGAGCATCACCCTAAAGCACAGTGGAGGAAATTCCAGCAAGAGGGACAGGAATGTCCAGAAGGAGATGGGAACCGCACTTCTCAATCCTACCAAAAAAAAACAAAAAAAAAAAAAAAAAAAAAAAAAAAAAAAAAAAAAAAAAAAAAAAAAAAAAAAAAAAAAAAAAAACCACACACAAACAAAACGACCAAACCAACCAACCAAAATACCCTCAGGGAACCTGCATGGCACATGAACAGGACAAACAGTTCAGGATGAAACTTGGGGTTGTGTTGTGAAGGCAGGGTATTAGCAGGGCATAACCAGGACAAGGCATTTCCAAACTCTTTTATCAGCTCACCAGGGCCTGATGGGGTTCTGTTTAAAGGCACTGTAGTGTTGCTTTCAAAGATCTTTCAAAAAATATATGTATATGTATAGCAGCCAGCACCCAGTAGGGGAGAGAAAAACACCACAGGAGTCAGAGCCCTAAGGGAGCTCTGAAAATGTTGCTGCAACCCATGAAGCCACTGAGGTGGCTGAAACTAGGCCTGAAAGCAACTTGTCACCTACAAGGATATTGTGGAAAATGGGAGATTGGTTTACAAAGCTATTTTATTTCTAGTCTCCTTTTCCCAATAATTTTATGTTTCTCTATTTTTTTGAGTTACTTAGTATACTTGAATATTATAATGGAGTTTAAAATTCTTTTGCTCCTCTTTAGAGAATTCACCATAGGGTGAAAGCACAGCCAGATCCACCTCAATGCCTCAGACCACTCAGGGTCCCACCACAAGTCCATACTGCTAACCAGCAGTAGAACCAAGCCCTGCTCAATATTTAGCCCTATTAAATTATGACACCAACGAAATGCATGTAGCTACCACATGACATTATATTTAACAAAAAAGCAAAGACATAAATGCCTCATGTTAGGACCTCATGTCAAAAGAAGAAGTGATTATGTGTAGAAGACAGAACTAAAATGAGACAAGCAAAGGCAGCGTGATTCTGTAAATCTCATCATGTTGGGATAAGTAACCTGAGGACAATTCTGGGGAGCAATAGGTGCTGGAGAGAAGATGATGGCAGTGATTGTTCCCCTGTACTTGGCACTGATGAGGCCACACCTCAAATCCTGTATTCAGTTTTGAGCCCCTCATGACAAGAACATTCAGGTGCTGGAGTGTGTCCAGAAAAGGGCAGTGGAGCTGGTGAAGGGTCTGGAGTGCAAATCTGATGAGCAGCTGAGGGAGCTGGGGGTGTTTAGCCTGGAGAAAAGGAGGTTTAGTGGGCACCTTATTGCCCTCCACAACTACCTGAAAGGAGATCGTAGTGAAGTGGGGGTCGATCTCTTTTCCAAAGTAATAAGCAACAAGACAAGAGGAAATGGCCTCAAGTTGCACAAGAGGAGGTTTAGATTGGATATTAGGGAAAACTTCTTCATAGAGAGGGTTATCAAGCACTGAAATAGGCTTCCCAGGGAAGTGATTGTGTCACCATCCCTGGAGGTATTTAAAAGACCTGTAGATGTGGTGATAGGGACATGGTTTAGCAGTGGACCTGGCAGTGTTTGCTTAATGGTTGGACTCAATGATCTTAAGGGGCTTTTCCAACCTGAATGATTCTATGATTCTAAGATGATAGCAAATGGGAGTGAAAAAAATGAGGCAGCAGAACTGATTGGAAGGTGCCAGGGAGGAGTGAGTGAATTGGACATCAAGGGCAAGGGTAGAGGCTCTGCCATGAAGAGCTTCTCAAAGTACTCTGTGGAGGAAAAGCCACGTCCAACCACAACTGATCCACTCTGAGTGATAAGGAATGAAAAATTTTTTGGGCCCAGATTCTTTTCTGAGCTAGCTCCATGATGATGCCAGAAATTATGCAAGTCAAGATGCATGTCTCTTACGAAAATGATGCAATAATCAGTGTCTACAGTTCGATTATGAGATAATTAATTTTAATTGCATATTACATTCTCAATGAATTAAAAGATTTGAAGACTTTAACTATTTTTATATTCCCCTTGCAATACATTTTGTAGTCTGTGCTATTTACAGACAGAAAATTGCAACTATTTTAAAAACACGACAATGACTTTCACCTCCCTGAGGGAAATCCTTTGATGGCATCAGGGTTTCATACTTACTCTGTTAGAGAAAATAATTCGAGACCCCTTCTTAGCTTTGCTTTCCACCTTTTGAGAGCACTGAGTTCCCAGCACTGAGGTGAAAACACTCACTGTTTATTAGGTGGAAGAGGAGAAATTATGCTAGACTTTTTTTCTTCACCAGAAGATGTTTGAAATAAAAACCTCCTTTTTGTCACATCTTCTTGGTGCCACCCATTAAGCAGGAGTATTGCTGGGCCCTTGGTCACCTCCCTGCCAGGGAAATAGGCTGGCACCCTGCTCCAGTGCAGTTAGGGGCAGCCCAGCTGCTCATCCCCTCAGTGAGCCCACTTGCACGGGTTGCACTTTGCTGCTTTGACAGCTGCTCCATCCCTGCCTTCAGCACAACTTCACCAGCTGCCAGAAGGGTGACTGAGGTCGGACATTGCCCCATGCAGCAGGGATGTGTTTTGCCTGTTCTGATTTTCCATTTTTTAGCTCCTGCCAGCAGCAGGGCATTGAGCAAAATGTCTCCACTATAGCCCTAGACAATTCGTCATAGTAAGTCACTGGCTGAATTGCACCTCATGGTCCCACTGTGAGCGAACAAATCACCAACTTCTCCAATTGTTCAAATATCTTCTCAAAAAGTTGCTGAATAAGTCATGCCAGTAATTGGCAGTTTGTAACTCCCCATCCAGCGGTTTGCAGCAGATATTCAAGATCTGGCCTTTGAAGCTGACTGAGTTCCCAGGGATTTGGACACCTGGCCAAGAGGCTCTGCTTTTTCAAGGGACAAAGTAAGAGCTTCCTGTACTGGCCTTCAGCAGTGATAAGTTAACATTTCTGTGACACGAGCAGCTCTAAAGGGAAGCGAGGAGTGAGCACAGACATACCTACACTAGACACTCACTATCCCTTTTCAGTATGCAATGGATACTTCATCTCCCAGTCTGACCCCAGCATGCCTGCCTTTTCCAGTTGGATCTGAGCACCCGTGCTCCCTCACCACCTGTCTCCAAGCTCTCAGGAGGTCACCCTGTGCTTAACCAGGCACTAGTGTTGCCTGTGGAGGTATGGAGGTGGGACACCTTCCCACAAGCAAGAGGGGACAGATCTTCTAAGCCCCAAATGTACAGACTAGGAAGCTCCATGACTGCCTGACATGAAAAGCAAGATACCGAGGATGTGGAAAGGAAAGAAAAAAACCTGGGCTTAGAAGCATATTCCCAGCTTCATGCTTAAATACATAACCTTGATTGTACAGAAGTTTTTTTCCTGGCATTAATGCCCCCCTTGTGCCCATTTTTTTGTACCAAAGAGGAGATTTATGCTTTGTCTGTCCTTATATCACAATATATTAGACTCAAAGAATATGTGATGACAAGTTTTAGACATATTTCTAAGATATTTATACCTTATATCCCTTATGTCTCAATCTTTTCTTTCCTATTCTTTCTTGCTCTTGCATGTTTTAGTCTGACTGGAAGCCTGAAGGTGTGAAGGTATTGATTACACATCTCTTTCTGACACACCAAGAAGTATGCCATCTCCCATCTTCACACTGCTGACTGGCTTATGTGGCAGGTTTCTTCTCTGTGTATAAAACACATCAAAATTGTATTACATGCTGCTGTTGTTTTTAATAGAAATATTATTCAACTCACCCAAGTTTTCTTCAGGAGATTTTTTTTCTTTTTCACTTCTCAGATTTTGACAGGTACACAAGTCTTCACGGAGGCTGCCATTCCTCAGCTCACTCTGTTGTCTGTGTTAAAAGTCTTTTATCCTGAGATCAGTGGTCATGGGGATGCGAGCAAGCCATTAAGTTCTGCAATGTACCTTGCAAGTAGGGGCCAATCATTTATTACTTAGCTGTGTCTGGAGCCACTAAACTAAGGCTTATCCAGTTCAATAACTAGTGGAACAAAGGCTACTCTGGCATGAAGGCTGTTTATATTTCACAGGGGATTTTTTTTCTTCTCTTTTTTTTTTCCCTCCTTTTTTTTTTTTTCTGTGTGTGTGTGGATCATTATTCCTTAAACCATTGGAGGGCCTTGGAAGTGTGTTACTACAATTCCACTCCTAGTCCATCTCACAGAGCCATCCTAAATCTGCAAGGCACACGTGTCTACGTATCGTCACTCAGAACAGCCCAACGTGAAACCAGGCTCTTAAACAATAGCAAGGGGGTTTCTATGCAATACAAAAATATATTAAAAATACATAATGTAACTTGTCTTAATATACTTTTCTGAGTCTAAAAATATGCCAGACCAAAAGAAACATATTTACATAAAAAGCAGACAAGGTCAAATAACAAAGAAAGCCCTTAATTAGTTGTAATCAACTTTAATTTGCATACCGTATATAATTCCTAAATGATTGTTAATAATAACTTTATATAATGGACTTCCAATTTTCATGAAAATGGCACATTTTGATAAGCAGACACAAAACCCTAGTACTAATAAGGTTTAATTTGCATACATTAGACTGATTATCCAAACAAAAGGATTACAGTATTACTTCTCCATACCTTTATGTCCTTATTATGCACATTTATTAACTTCACAAAAGCTAGCTGTTAGTGACAAACAATAGCCGTGGCTGGGAGAGAAATCTACAGTATGAATAAAGTGCATTTTAATGCTAAGGAGCAAAGTTTATACTGCATAAATGTTTTGTTTAACTCTTTCTTTTGCAAAAGGCATTAATGCTTTGTAAAGCAGGCACTATTAGATGGATAAGTCACTTTATTATTACGTGATTTCTTGTGGTAAAGAACAGATTTTCTCTAAAAATTCGGACCTGTTCATGCTCACAGTTTCCTGATGCTAAGTTAAAAGACATGGATGGTGCTTGAACATGTCAGGAAAAGTGTTTACAATCACAGGATTAAGCTGTTAACTCATGTGATTCCAGGGCACCGTGTTAATAAATATATTGCCACAAGCTTCGTTTTCACAGCATAAATAATAATACAGGTGGCAATAGCTATTCCTAAGGGTATTACTTATACCCTGCAATTAAAGTGTGAGTAAGGGGGAGGGAAAAAAAAATCATTAGTAGATCTGGTATCTGAAGCAAATGATGCTCACAAGGGCTGCGAAGAAAGCCAATAGATGTGAAGCTTAAACTGAATGCCACCCTGGAGCTCCCTCTGAGCTGTGACACGGGGCTGTGCTGATATGCAGTGGTGACAGTGATGTGAGAGGAGTATGTCATCTCTGCTGCATTTTGTGCCCTTCTGGTGCAATGCACTGCCCTCGAACAGAAATGCTGCTTTTGGAGACGTGTTGTCGGCATGTTTGGATACTCCGTGGACCAGCTGGCTCTTCAGGAAGAGTTGCTAAGGTTGTCACAAACCTTGACTTCTCCGGGATAAATTGTTTCCTGCACAATTTTTGACCATGTCGACCTGCAACTAATTTGCTTAACACCTATGAGCAACACAAAAGCAGTTTTTAACTTGAGACAGAAGCCATCCAGATGATGGTCCCTTGAATATGCAGTGAGCATCTGGCAAGGTTACCAACTACTACCAACACACTTTTTTTTCAGCATAATTTCCATCCAACCATTTTGCAAAGGGCTATAGGAACCGCTGTGACTTTTTTTCACCTGTTCAGCTCAAGGCCACTGACTTCTGCCTCAATCCTGGTTGATGACACAGTGTCAGAGCTCAGGGTCCTTCCCCCAGCACAAGCCCAGGGATTTCACTGGGAAGCCGTGAATGAATAAGGGCCTTGTGGTACAGCTGAGAGTCTGTAACTGTGAAACCACCAGTAGTGCTGCAAAAAGACCACGTGCATTTGTTGGTCTGAAAGAGCAGGTGGAAAAAAAACACATTTCAGAGGATATAAAATACACGAGAACCTTTAAATCTACATAGAAACTGAGAGAGATCAGCTTTTTGCCATAAATATATTTGGAATTTACCGTGATATTTACTGTTTTTGAGCTCTCCTATAAAGATACTGGTGTTTTGAAAGATGCTCAGCATGCTTTTCTTCCAAAGAGACCCCAGAGAGAATGGATGGCCAAGGACAAGTCTGTGGAGCCAGTTTTCTGGACCAGCAGTTTCTGAATCAATCCCAGTTTATTCTAAAATATGCAAAATAAGCATG
The DNA here is from genome assembly GCA_013396775.1 of Cephalopterus ornatus. NCBI lineage: Eukaryota > Metazoa > Chordata > Aves > Passeriformes > Cotingidae > Cephalopterus > Cephalopterus ornatus. Next base: position 74,081 of record VZRE01006256.1, on the reverse strand, counting down.
CCCAGAAGATACAGCAAAGTCCATTCTGTGTCAAAGTGACTCAGCTTCCAAATTCTACTGACATCCAGATGGATTTGGTTTCCTAAAAGCGCTGTTGAAAACAAGAGTGGATATCCTACAACATTTAGGCATTCTTAAAGGTATCCCAGGTCATGAAGTGTATTGTTTTGCATAGCTTTTAGGTTAGTCAAAAAGCTCACAGTGGCTGAACATGGATTTTTTTCTAACCAGAACGCAAATACAAACCTGATTCAGTTTTTCCTACCAAATCATAGCCCTGCTTCCATTGAATCCTACTGGGTGTGATCTGGCCTCACTCCTCTGACTGATAATCCTCAGACATGACTCAATAAGGTTACCTTTGGATACAGACTGCAGTTATCAGCCTGTAAATGAGAAGGTTCCTATGTTCCTTCTGCTGTATTCATATTTTTCTTCTTCACAGCACTTCTTATTTCTCCATGGACAGCTGTTCCTTTTGTTTTCCTCTACAAAACCTGGGAAAAGCCTACAAAATACCTTCTGTCTGGTTCTGTTCCCTGATCCCCAGTCCGTCCTCCTGCTATATACTGTAGGTAAAATAAACAGGGTTTCTGTTTGTCATCCTGCAGGTCAGAATCTACCTTTTTTGAAGGTTTTGAAGACCCGCTTTACCCACTGAATTTGTACACCTTTGTTGTGTCCCCCCGCAAAAAAAAAAAATTTGGGCCTTTATTATAGAATAAGGAATAGGAATAAGTGTAAATGATGGTCCAGTTATTCTCGCCTTTGCGTTCAGTGAACATGTGCTGCTGTTCTTCCAAGTGACAGGTCCAGAGAAAACCCTCCGACACACACATAGCAAGTTTTAAAAATCAGAAGCCACAGTCAGTTTTAGAAACCCAAGGGGCATCCAGAACCCTTCAGACATGTTGATAATATTACAACACCAACAAAACAAAACCTGAAACAGAATAAAGCCAAACCATCCCTTCCAGCTCTGGTTCAAAGGAAAGAAAATTGACATTTTCCTGAGCATCATGAAGACAGGTGATAGCACACCCTCTGCTGAAGGAAGCAACCAGGTTTCTCAAGTTGCCCCTGGCTCACCTAAAAACCTAGACATTTACCTATTTATGCTGCAATTGCCTGGGCTGCAACACAAAAACCATCATGCAAACTTGCTTTAATTTATGAGAAAACCCCACTGACTCAAGAAATGAAAGGTTATGAGTAAGGGTTACAACACAGGAACAATAATTTAGTTAAATCCAACGTCTTTTCTTTAAAATTAGTTTTTCTGTGGTTACACAATATTATTTTTAGTTTTCAAGAATGGAAACAATAGCTGAGCTCTGTAAGTGCCAAGTCTTTTTCAAGATTTGATAAAAAGCTAAAAAAAACACCAAGAAAGTGCATTGATTCCAAATAACTTCTACCCTGTGATTTCAAGATTTTATAATCCATGCACAAGACTGGAAATATCTGTCTATAGAGGTTTCTAAGAATTATGTATGAAGGGTAAATCTTAAAACATATACTCTTTTTTTTATTTTATTTTTAATGGAAAACTTCAAATCAACAGTCCAACAAATTGCAGCTGTTGAAATTGCTGAGCCAATTTACAATCAAATTGAATTTTTTTCCATTGAGAAAAAAACCCTTTGCATTTGGAAGGAAGTGTTCTGCTCCCTACCAGACTGTTAATACTTTTCTATATCATGCATACCCAAGGTCCCAGCTATCATGTTCTTCAGGAGTGTAACTAGCATTAGCACAGACACGTTTAAGAATACATCTCCATTCTTAATTATTTTCAGAACATCAGATTTTTCTCATTTTTGTTTTCCCATTTAAATCTACTTTTTGAGTTTAATCTGTGCCTGATTTGGGTACCTTGTAAGAAACTCTTCCATCTATTCCCTTCTACGAGCTTTGCTGCTCTTAGTGGTGTACTCAATGGATTGTCCTCAGTGAAGTTTAGATCTCTGTGTTGCTCTCAGCAGTGTCACACTTGGGAGACGTTGAGTTCATTCACACCTGAACACTTACACAACACAGTTTATATCCATAAAACATCCCTCTTCCTAGAGAGCACGACACAATACTTTGAATCTTACATTAAGGGAGATACATAATATTAAACAGATATATCTGTATATATATATGATATACCATTGTGAATGGTATATCAGAATAGATCCTTTGACTATCTGAGTGGCGTTCAGCCATGATTTATAGCAGGGATGATCCATATAAAGGTGCAAACACCAAAAAAAAGCTATGAGAAGCCACTGACAGACAACCATTGAAGAATTTTCTCCATGTGTCCATGAGCATCAGCCTGTTACAGGAAAAATGCCCATTCCTTTCTATAAAGTGCAGGTTTTTCCTAATTATTTTTTTTTAATCTTTATGAGGTATCAGTGCCCCTAAATGACAACCAGATGCAATGGTGCCAAAAGACGTAGAAAATTGAAATAATAAATATGGTTTTAAGGTTTGTTTGGTTGAGTGGAATGGTCCAACAGAGCTTCCCAGACAGCTTGCTGCCTCTTTCCTCTATTAGCCTATTTCAGCTATGCTTCTGGATTAAACAACCCTGATCTCATGGATAACATCTCCCGAGCAATGCAATGCCAGACCAGCTCCAACTCATGACCTTCTCCAGATCATTCTGATTTCTGCTCTGCCCCTGTGCGGCTGCATTTACCGAAATAGAACACAGCATCTCATGAAGGTCACACTGGAGCTGCTCAAAGAGGGTGCAACATTGTCCTTTGCTAATCGAACACTCATTTGAATTTTTAATGGCTTTGCTTCAACTATGTTCACACCCCCTCTGCAGTGAGTTGAGGAATTGCATTTCACCAGTACAATGCTTGCAGAAAGCCCAAACTGAGGGTTGCCCACAGCCGTGCTGAGGAAGCCCAGCTGTTACATTCACACCCCCCAACACACACACACCTATTTGCACAACCGGTGTGTTGCTGGCGCAACAGGCGGGTAATGCAGTTGATACCGGCGGGTTATTTGACCAAGTACAGCTAAACAACGGAAACCATTTGCAGTCATGCCCTTCTGTCATTCATTTAAAGGAACCACTGGAGCATTTTAGATAACAAATACATTTGAGAAAACAATGCTCCCGCTCATGGGTGTTCCACGAGCAGAAGAAGAGAGTATGTTTGACAAATAAATTATTTGTTATGAAGCCTTTGCTCAGTTCTAGTCAGCACATACAAAAGAAAATAACACAGAAGGTATAATGTTAAATAAGCCTATGATCATCAGTTTAATTTTTTTAGACCAATGTACCTTAAGGCATTAATACTTTCACTAAGTTTCTAAGGCTTGCTCGCAGAAAGCTACTTGGGATTTTATCCATAGGTTTTCTAGGGTCAGAAGGACCATATCTCACTCCATCACTCAGCCCTCTGGAAGATGCAGTCATGGAGCTGCAGGATGCAGGGCTCCACCCAGTTTTTCTTACATTTAGCCAAACCGTTTACATTAGGTGAAAACACATTTTCCAGAAATTTGAAGTCACACACTGGCAGGGAATCCACACCCTTGCAGAAACCCCGCTGCAGTCAGCAGGAACAGCCAGATCTTCCAGAGGTGTGGGGAGGCTGAGATCCTTGGAAAAGGACATACATGGGAAGAGGGTGGAGAGGAAAAAATGTGAAAGTCAGGAGGCTCCCAGGAAGATCTAAAAGACTAGAAAAGGCCTTTGAGGGACTCTGAGTGTCCAAGATGACAACGTGATGGGACAGGAAGCTGGCAAAATGGAGAGAGACAGTATTGATGGCATCCCATTCTCAGCCAGGAAACTGCCAGCCCTGACAGGATTTCATGAAGTCGAGCACTTAGGGGCAAAAAAGCCCAAACCAGAACAGAACAAAACAAAACAAAATAAGAGCTCTGAAGCACCAGTAAGGTCAGTAACCTGGAGAAGATGACATGCCAGCAAAGCACACACACATCTGCCCAGATCCAGCTCCCAAAGCCAGACCTGAGGCAGAAAGGAGAGGAAGACACATGGTCTCCAGGAGGACCAAGCTCTGTGTCCTGCTCTGTTTTTTCAAATAATTTTCAGGAGTGTTAGTTTGGTGACAAGACTCAAGGAATAAGTAAGTTAAATGCAGTAACTAAATCCAACAGAGTTATTGTTAGTGTCTGGATTTCTCAGAAACATCACTGCAGACTTGTTCTGTCTTGTGGCCATGCAAAAAAGGGCCAAAAGTGACCTGTGTATGCTTCTGGAGCATGGACCAGAGGAGAAGTTTGAAGTTACCAGAAGTGGGAAAACAGCAGCAGAGAAATAAAGATGAGACACATTCACCTAAAGCCAACTGCTGTCCTCTGACTGTAGTGAAAACCATGTTAGCAGAAAAATAAACCAAGCAATTAAAAAAAATAATGACAACTGAATAAAAAAGGATTGAGAAAATACTTTTTAAAAATTAAGTCGATGTAATGAGGCCCAGATTCTGCCTACGCATAGGCATGGGCTAAATCTGAAGTATATGAATAATTATTCTGGAGTCACCACTAGTGCTGATGTCAAACCTCTGCCCAGATGCAAATTATTACAGAAATTGCTCCCTAGCTAGCACTGAAACCAAAGTGAGCAACAAAAGCTGGGGCTGCTTTCACAGGCAGAAAAGAGCGGCACTGCAAGTTGCTGTGTGTGAGCCAGGCTAAGCAATTATCAGTTAACTGTGACTTGTGCTGAAACCCGGCAGCCCCTCCGTCTCAGAGGGCACTCCCCAGTCACCCCAGGTGCTGCAGGTGCTGCAGCCTCATGACCAGGGGCACAGGCTGAAACTGGTGAAAATGATGATGTCACTCCAAAAAAGGCAACAATTCATATGTGCTGAAGTCCAACACCACTCTGCAAAGTGATTTTGGTGCGATGCCCCAGTGATCGCTGCTGGGTATAGATTATTCAACATTTAATTGTCAACCTGCAGTAATGGGATAATAGTTATCTTACCTGAAAAGAGAAGGTGGTTAAAGCATTGAGCCCTGAGGTGTATTTAGGTGACCAGTGACTTGGAGAGCCCCAGGGGACATACAGAGATGCTGTTTCTCCCCGAGCTGTCCCATCATGACTACAGGGGATGTGCAGCTGTTCTGTCATCCCTCATGACTGTCAGGTTTAGCCAACTTTTTTAAGCTATTTAAAAGACCCTGGCAGAATAATTGAGCAAAATTGCTTCTATGGTAGTTCTGGTGGTTGCAATCAAGGGCAGTCCTCCACCCATCTCCACAGCTCAGGGCTGAACTGTGCCAAGTCAGGGCTGTGCCTAGAAAAGGTTTCGGAACGATATTCTCCACAAAGGTGAAAAATATGTCTTGAATATGAATTAAGAAAACAACACTACGAGGCTCAGGAGGGGATTCATGTGCCAGTTCATCACATCTATACATCAGACGTTTACTGCCTGGCACCAAGGCAGAATGTGCATCTCATCTTCCCTATGCCCAGCCCTACTGCTTTTGTGCACAGGACCACAGTCCGGAACTTTGGGAGGTGGGAGGGTGTGCTGGGGGATGGAATGCGACTAAATCACATCTGTAGAAGACCAGATGTGAACACAGCGGTCTGTGTTTCACTATCCTGCGCACCCGGCTGTGAGGTGGTTCAGACTCTGGCGTTCTCTGCGGCTGACCCTGGATTACCCAGGAGCTGTGGCTCCTCTGGCACAGGGCCAGGAGGAGGATGAGGCCAGGGCGCCAAGCACGTCGAGGAACGGGGAGGAAAGTACAGCTAAAGCCGAGAGGACAGGCAGAGGAAACACAGTATTTCTGTATCTCCTTACAGCTTCGGCACAAGCTTTTTTTTCCGCATAAGGTAGTGATAAATCAAACAGTGATATCTATAGTAGATAGTCATAAACTAGGATTTAAAGTAGTTTTCATCGTTTTCTTTTCCATTGCAAAGAAAGTAAAAACAAAAAAATAATCCAACCAGCTTGTGTTAAAGCCTGGGAATGGGCTGCGTCCGCCGCTGCGGCTCCACCCATGCGCAGAGCTGGAGGGAGCGGGAACCCACCGGAGGGGTTCCTGACTTGAGTAGCTGTAACGTGGGTTGCAGGATGCACCGGGCACGGGGTGGGTACAAACTGCTCACGCACTACAAACCGCCGTGTGCTCAGTCGGTGGGTGACAAACTTGTGCCCGCGGTGGCCGCCGCAGTGAGGGCAGCTCCTCTCCAGCCGAGGCAGAGGCTGCGAGGTGAAAACAGTCTCGCACCTAGTCTCGAACCGATCCTGAACATTTCCAACTGCAACGGCTGAAACTGAACTTAACCTTGTCTCCGCCCTAAGATCAAACACCTTTCCCAAAGCCTGACAGCGAACTGCCATTTTGTAGCCACGTCTCCTCGCAAGGATGATTTCTGCGGGGGGGAGCGGTCCGGACGGCGGGGCTCTGTGAAACGAGGAAGGAAGATGAACAGGGAAAAACAATAACAAGCTCAAATACCACTGGAAACACGGGCCGCGGGGCCGGTCCCGGAGAAGGGGATGCGCTGGTGCGGGAGCCGCCACTGGCAGCCGTCGGGCGGCGGCCCTGGGGCAGCCCCGGGTCGCCCTCTCCCGCGGCCCGCCGGAGCGGGGAGATGCGGGCCTGCCCCGCTCTCTGAAGCGAAGCGATGCGGGCGGTGCCTCCGCCGCTGCTGACCCCCTCTGAGGGGGCACGGCGCGGGTCACCCTGGGCCGAGCCGGAGAGTCCCGGGGCAGTGCCCGCCGGAGCGCACGGCCCCCGCTCCTGCCCTGGGAACAGGTGTTTTGCAGAGAGGGCAGTGGCCGGTCCCGCCGGTTCCGGCAGGGACGGCAGCACCGATGGCCATCCGCCCGGGCTCTCAGGCAGCCCCGCTCCCCTGCGGGGCCGCAGCGCAGCCGTAGGTGCGGAGGGCCGCGCAGGCCGGTCCCTGGGGAGAAACACGTCGCGGAGGCCCCGGGTGTGCGGAGTCGGAGCGGACATTGTTCTGGCAGCGGCAGCCGAGGGTGTTAATGTAGGCTGGCTGGAGTGAAAAGAGGCAAATATTTCCGTTTGTGCCCTCCTGCCTCTCTCAGCACCGGCTGTCAGTCCCCGGGCTTGTTATCCGTACAAGGCATCAGTTTGTTTGGCTGAGCTCAGCAAGGTTTTCTTCTCCTAGCAGAACTATAATTGCTATAATTCTACTGTATCATTTGGATCATTGCAGTATTGTTGTTTTCTCTCTCTCGTTCTCTCCCAGTAACACTGCAATAACGCGCTCCAGTGTTAAATTAGCAGGTTGCAGGGGGAAGGGAAGAAAAGAAGGCGAGGGAGAGACCACAGATGACTAAAAGTTTGTTTAAAAAATAAATAAAACAACAAAGTGACTTGGCAGAGGAGAGCTCGCATCGCAAAGCACCTTTGCCTGCTAGCAGGAGCACTGCAGGCCCGCCCGGCTCTCCCCCGGGCAGGGCCTGCCGGGGCGCAAGCAAGCGGGGCAGGCGAGGTCCCCTGGCCCGGCCCGCGCACATAGGGGCAAGCGACCGGGGCGAGAAGGGAGTGGAAACAAGATGCAGATGGCTGGAAGGCCGCAGCAGGGCTTCTTGAGCTCCGCCCGTCCCCGACAGGCTCCAGCTCCCGCCCGCCGCAGCACCGGCTCGCACCGCCGGCAGTCTCGGCGCTGCTGGAGCCATCGCAGCTGCCGCGCCAACGGTCCCCCGTGCCCTCTGGATACCGCCCGTGCCCCGGCGGGATCGGGGCCTCCCTCTCGGGCAGGCGGCGAGACAGCCCTGCCCGTCCCTGCTCTCCCACTCGCGGTGTCGCGGTTCGCCCTCCCCGGCTTGGCCGGCAACCGGCAAAGCGGAGGGAAGGGAAGGCGCCCGCGGCTCCGCGCAGCTTCTCCCGGGCGAGCCCGGGCAGAGAAGCCTCGGCGGGGAAGCCTCGGCAGAGCCGCCCGGCACGGGCAGAGTGAGCGCAAGAGGCAGCAGCTCCTCTGAGCGACGAGCCTCCCCAAGGGTACCCTTGGATCTTCTTGGGTTTTTTTTGGTTGTTGGCTGGTTTGGGGTTTAGGGTGGGTCTTTTTTAGTTACTGAGTTAATGGATTAATTGCCACTCGTGCCGGGGACGGCAAGAGCTTCCCAGAGCTGAGCACCGACAGCAAACGGCAGCTTTTCGCGCCTCCCCAGGCGCGCCCTGCAAATCCGGGCCGGGCTGTGGCCCCCCGCTCCGGGGAAAGCGGGGCCCGCCGGCCGCGCCCGTCGGGGCGCTTCCCGCGGGCATCGCCCCGGCCTGCGGGTCAGGGAGGAAACGAGGAGGGGGGAATGAGGGGCAGGAGCCCTGCGCGAGCCCGCTTATAGAGAGCGGACGACCCTGGCTGTCGTCCCCGCTCGGCACGGACGGACACCCGCCTGTGGAGCTTGAGAGTGTGTGCGTGTGCGCACACGGGCGTGGACATAGCCAGGGCGGCGTTTTGCCCACGCTGACACGGGCACACACACGCACTTGCTTATCTTTTCTCTTAATTCTCGCTAGTCAATTAGGAGACGTCAGATCCGCACGGGAACTGCGGCACGAGCAGGGAAAATGGGGATGTCTCCGCTCCGGCGCTGGGGGCTGAAAATCACCCGAGCGAGGGGACGGGTTATTTGTGGGCACCGGGAGCAGTTTCTCCGACGTGTTTGTGCTTGCGGGAGTCCGGGATCAGGAGCGCATATGTGAGCAGGGGACGCTCAGTGAGCTGTAATGTGCCCATCAAAACTGAGCCCAAACAGGGAGCCTGAACTTGTGACTGCTCAACAGGCAGGGAAAAGGAGAGAGCACAAAAAACCCGTCAGAAGTCTTATGGCCCAGAAGCGGCGTTGAAAGCGCCGGCGGAGGGGAGATGCGTGTGCGGTGAAAGACGGAGGCTGTCAGGGCAGGGAGGAGGATGCCGGCCAGCACCGCGCCGGGCTGCGCGCCCTGCCCTACCCGAGGGAAACTCTCCCCGGCTACCGCATTTCGCTGCGCCAGACCCCACCGCGCCCTCGCACCTGAAGGCGCTGCCCAGGTGTTTGTTACAGTGAAACCCCGAGCGTGGACTCCGGTATTTCAAACGCCGGCTGCAGGCACGGCGGTGCGCGCCCCTGCGCGTCCCCGCGCCGGGTCGGCGGCAGAGCCGCCCGCGGGAAAACACGGCGCGGATCCCCCGGCGGCGCCCACGCCATCCCGCTCCGGCATCGTCCAGGGTGAGGGAAGGGGCGGGCGGGAAGCGGGACGCCGTCGGGGCGGGGTGGAGGAAGACGGGGCAAGGCGTTCCA
>VZRE01006256.1:47157-57751 GCA_013396775.1 Cephalopterus ornatus | reverse complement strand
ATCCAGCATCGCCGCCCTGCGGCTGAAGGCCAAGGAACACGCCGCCCAGCTCACCCAGCTCAACATCCTCCCCGGCAACAGCACGGGGAAAGAGGTGTGCTAAGGCACGGCCGCCGTTCGCGAGGTCCGGGTTAGGTTTGGGGGATTTTTTAGGGGGGGAAGCGGGAAAAAAAAGAGAGAGGGGGGAGAAAAAAGGAGAGTAAATACGCGAATTAAATAAAAGTCACCTCAGACAGCACGAATCAAGACCAAACGGGAGGAAAAAATAGTAATGATTTTTTAAAAAAGAGGACCAGCAGCTGAGACTGTGCTGGGTTCTCGGTTTAGGAACTTGGAGACAGCGAGCGCCTCTCGCATCACACGAGTGAACCGACACTTGCAAGCTCCTGAATAAGTAACTCCTTGGCTGGTACATTTCTTAAATGTACGACGTGTCCATTTCCTCTCTGAACACTAAGGGGGGGGAGGGAAGTAAAANAAGATTAAAAAAAAAAAAAAAAAAAAAAAAAAGCCCTAATGAAAGGTACTATATACTAGCGTTTCATACACTAAATATTTTTCCTTCTGTTTATCTGGCAAGAAAAAAAAAAAAGAAAAAAACAAATAGAATTGTAATTACAAAAGAGAAAAAACAAAGATAGAGAAGCAAAGAGTGGGGGAAAGCTGCCCCCATCTTCTTAAAATAACATCCTAGGAAGTTCAGTTGATCTGTTAGAAGCGCTGGAAAACTATTTTACATGTTGGTGCAACAAGCTGCATATGCTAACCAAGGATGCTGCCAGTGCAGACTGAAAGTAAATTTGATGCTGTAAGATAACCAGTGCACTTAAGGGAAAGGGTATATCTTTTTCTTGTTATATTCTTTATCACTACACCAACCAAGGTTTTTATATCAAACCAAAGGGAAATACACTGCTAGAATATGGACTGTTTAAGTCACTAAACTGTGATTATTGATTCTGTACATACCATTGTTATAAAAAAGAACAGAGCTTTGTATATTTGAAATGTTATAAAACAATTGCACTCAGTGTAGTGTTGTAAAAGTTTGTCATTCTGTAGATTCTTACTGTGTTGTAGATATAATAGGGTTCCTAGACAAATATTTATGTACAAACCCTTTATTTAACTTATTAACTGTAGAGGTTTCTGAAACCCTCAAGAGGCGATGGTACAGTACTTTTTCGTGTAATGTCGTTATTGTTAACACTTTTCCTTGCTATCCGGTGGAGAAGTGCCACGTTCAGAAAAAAATAAACAAAAATATATGTTTAACAAAAAAAAAAAAAAGGAACAAAAGAAAAAGCAAAAAGCCCGGTACTTGCGGGGGCTGCAGGGCCGCCGGGACCGGGGACGCCCAGGACTGAGCCCCGCCGGGCCGGCCGGGGGCTGCGCTCCGCCAACCCCGCCGCCGGGGACCCGCGCCACGGGGTTTGGGTGGGCGAGGGTCGCTCGGTCGGGGTCGACGGCCAGAGCTTAGGCGGGGTGGAAACGAGGTGCCGGCGGCCCCGTTTGCCAGGGGATTTGCAGATCGCGGGGTCCGGAGGGGCACCCGCGGCTGTACCGCCCGCGCTCTGCCGTGGGCACCGTGGCGTGTCCCCCCCCGCCCCACCCCGCAGTGCGCCGGGGTCACCTCTCGGTGCCAGAGACCCCGCAGCGCGGGAAGCCGCCCCACGCAACTCGGCAACTCCCCGGGCGGGGACGGGGCAGCCCCTGACTCCGCGGCTGCTGAAAGCCGGGGGCGGGTGGGAATTTTGGGGAGCGCTTTGCTTGCCTCTACCGCACCTTTGGGGTCACAAAAGTTTCTACGCGCCTGCCACTCCTTTCTTCCTGAGATGAACTTCCGTTTTCCTTTATTCTCCTTTGGGTGGTTTTTTTTTTTCTCTCTTCTTCTTACTTTTTTCTTTATTTTCTTCTTTTTTTTTTTGTTTGGTTTGGGGTTTTTTGTTTGTTTGTTTTTGAATTTCTTTTTTGGACGCAGCGCTCTCGTGTGCCTCTTCCACGGAGCAGGGGCCGAGATGGGTGAAGTGCCCCGGCCGCACGCCCCGCGCCCCTTCCCGGTGCCGATGAGTCCTGGTCCGCCCGGCCAAGCCCTGACGCCCGAGGGCCGCGGGCGTGGGGCCGGGGGATTTTTTGAGGTGATCTGGTCTAATCGCGGGAGCGCTCCACAACGGCGGGCAGGGGCCGGAGAAGATCTCCCACCTGGGCTGGACGAACCGAGGGGGCTCGGCCCGGCCCGAAGGGGCGATCCCGGCTCAGGAAGCCGCCGACCGGGAAGCGCCGCCGGAGCGAGCATCGCGCGTGGGAGCCCGCCGCGACCCTTACCCGCAGCTCCCCCCTTTTCACCCACGGCATTTCACATCCCACACCCCAAACCCCGCCCGCCCCCAGCTGTATTTTTGAGTTCTAAAACCCACCATAGGCGCGAAAAATTTTTATGGGAAAAATAAGGCTTGTTCCCTGGACGTTATTAACAGTGCACACTGAAATATACATTTTTGCCTTAAAGAAAAGGGAATCATTATCAAGCCATTAGGCATTAAGAAATGTCATTCAGTCATTTTTATTCATTCCGCTGAAATCTTCGTAAAAGCCCGAATCATACTTCTGCAAGCAGCAATTTTGTTAATCCAGGGGGTTATTACTCTGGTCCCTTATTAGGATCTATACTGCTGCCAAGCAATCCTATAACCTTCTCAAAAGAAGTTTACCTCCGTGTTATAAAACCAGTAGTGGTATTTATACTGTGCAATAATTAGTGTATTACCTGAATCCACTAACAGGTTCATTTTATCTCCGCACAAAACCCCTAGTCTGCTTATAGAAAGCTTGTGCCTCCTTTGGTGCTGTTAAAGTGGTGAAAGAGTGAATGAAGGCTGGTAGCACTTTCTCCTTTCGCCGTGCCTTAATTCCCATCTCTTTTTGCTCTCATCCAATTAGTGCAGTGTATTAAGCGGTTTATCATCTCATAGTCAGCTATTGAGAGAAACAAGGCGAACACTTTGCAATAGAGCCTGCTCTCCTTTGACACCCTCAGGTACTTACATATTCCACTGTGCTATGAATAATAGAGGAAGAATAGAGCGCTAATTCCCTCATCAAAGAATGCCTTGTCTGCTGCTTTGCTCAACAACACCATTCTGATCAAAAGAAAAGCAATAAAGCTTAGCATAACAAAACGAAACCTACTTATTAGCTTAGTGGTTAAATTAATGCAGAGCCGCTGCTATTCAAAACCAAGGTTTGAAAACAGCCTCCAACAACCTGATAATGCTGCCTTCGGGATGAAGGAATTTTAATCTGAAATTTGAAGCTGGCACAGATGAGTTAATCTATTAAACTGCTATAAGGAGGGTGCGGGAGAACTATTCAATTAAGGCACATTTAAGGTGCTCTGCAGAAGACGGGGAAGGATGTGAAGGGGAAGATGTGCTCTGCTTCGGCCTTAGAAAACTGCCTTTGGCGGCGAAAAGAGGAATTTTGGCACAGCAGCAACCGTGTTTGCAGATGGGAATTGTTTTTCATATCGCATATGTCATCAGCAAAACCTGGCCACCGGCTCCATGTACCAACACTCCTCTTCCCCAACTGCAAATAAATACAAATAAACACAAACCTTAATTTTAAAGGCGAGAGCGGGGGGAGGGGGGCGGGGAGAAGGGGACACAAGAAAGGAAAGGAAGGGAAGGCGATTTGGGCCTCAAAACACAAACCTCCGAACTTCAGTCTTTCCCAAATTATTTACAGCACAGCATTTTCCAGCTCCATTTAATATTAAATGCTATGAAGATGATTTTGCGTTTCCCAGCCTTTCTGCGGGGCCAAGACAAGGCATGGTGCCCAGCGCTGATTAGAGGGAGAAGGGGAGGGGGAAAAAAATCCAGTTTACTCCTTGCCAAGACTTCAGCTCTGATCTGACCAGCTTTGCTGAGAGGAATCAAAAAAAGCGTCCATTTGGGGTAAAAGCCCTCGTTTTCCATACCCTGACCCCCAGACTGTGGCTGGCTTGGGTGGTGGGGGGCTCCAGGGCTGTGCCACTCACTGCTCCTCCGCCTCGGTATCGGGGGGAACAGCCCCTTGCAGGGCCACTCTGTGCTGCTGCACCTTACACAGTCATTCCACAACACTCTCATTTAATCTAAACATCCCTAAACTTGCAAATTAACAGGCTCTTCAGCTGTAATTATACAGATACATACAAGTGCCACAGGGTCAGGTTATGCCATATCTATCCATTTTATTTGTATACCTAATGTCTGGAAGAGAAGGTCACATTTTTCAGTTTTCTAAGGCATTCTACCCAGTTAGTAATATCTTCATAATCCTAATTGTGTTGGACACGAAAAATCTAAACATCCCTATGTGAAATTACAGGAAACTGGGATCTTTTGAAGATCCGTATGTCATCTCAGAAGCAACACCTTCGCTTCAAGAGAAGTCTCCAAATAAAGTCTGTTTAACAGTATTAACTCAACTAAACACATTGGGAAGGAATGGTAGCTCATCAGGGGTGGGACAACACCTGCACAGAAAACAGGGATTGAGTAGGTTCCATTTCCCACAGTAGAGAGTTGATGTGAGAAAAAAATGAAAGGATTTAGCCCAAAAATTGCTTTGAAGACAACCGTGTATTTATGCATATTCAAACTGACATTACACATACTGACACACAGCCTTTTCCAATGCCACCTTAGGGACAAATGAGTATCATAAAATATTCTTAACACAGACACATATATGCCTTCAGTGCCCAACACAGTAGTGGCTGATGTTCTTACTTCAAGCTCCTTTTGTTAATGGTTGTCCATCCTAAAAGCAGACACACAAGCAATCCTTTAAGACCAGGAAAAATCTGGAGCAATATGACCCAGCATGGAGTATTTTCAACCATCAGATCATAGAATCAAATTCTCTTTTACTAGAAAACTTTATTTTTTTCCTTCAAATGTGAAGAAAACTTTACATTTTATACTGTTTAAGATTTAAAAGCAAAACATCATAACCTTACATTAATATATCACATTGCAAGCTTAACGGAGAACATGAGTAAAACAATATTTTGTGTACAAAAGTATGTACCCAAATTTATGCTCTTCTTGTCATATGTGCTTGCCATTTTATTAAAAGTAAATGAAAAATACAATTTGTTTGTAAAAACTGTAAAACCTCCAACATGGTAATTATTACAGAACAGTAACAATGATTTACTGCTTTCCATTCCCCTGGTTTTGGTTACAATGCCATTCTAAACATATTTTTCCCTATCGATTGCTTACTTTCAACTGCTTTGCATGGAAAGAAATGTAATACATTTATATCCCCTGTATGTGTGAAACGGGTTTTGTACATCTGCGTATCTTTACATCCACACAGATTTTTCGACATGGCAAAATACTATGCTTAAAGACTCTTGGAAAGACTTCTAATAAAAAGATGGTTCCTATGTTTAGCACCTCCAGGTTTCAGTCGTTCTTTAATGAATTCAAAAGTAAAGCATCCCTACCTCTGTTCAGAAGGTAATAGGACATTTAAAGCCATTCAGGTTTAGTATTGTTTTTAATTGGTATGTTTATGATCAGGAAGAAGATAAACTGTGAAAAGGCAAAACATTAGTGCTCCTACTGAGACCTCTACTAACCTCTCTTCCTGAGAGCACCTCTACTAAATACCCTGGAGCAAAGTCTAGGATCACTTACATTCCAGCAACTCTCACTGGGAATTATCCAATTAAAGCAGCAATTCCCCCACCCCCTTTTCCCTCATAGGACTAAATACACAACAAAATATATTGCAAAAATCAACTACTCCCTATTTTAATAACCCTGGTCTCCCAATGAATTAAAAAAAAGGAAGATAAAAACACCTCACATATTTAATGTCAACATGAACCGTACTTTGTTTTCATCTTCCACTTTTTCTCCTCCAAAGAGACAAGATTATTAAAACATCACTGTGCATACTGAAATAGAGTATTGTTGAAAAGATCATTTCTGATAAACAGGGACTATCCTCCCTCCATTTTTAATCAATCATTGTCTTTCATTACTGGAATCTCCCACAGATCTTCCCATAGTGACGGAGAAGAGTTTGCCGAGATTCACTTCTGAGTAGGCACTCATGGACAGGCATTTGTCTACAGTGCTCTTCAGTCTTTTGTAGGCCTCAGACACTTCCTTCCCGGGCTGCTTCTTCTTCTTCAAATACTCTAAAAGAACAAAGAGGAAAATAAAACACAAAGAACTGAGAATGATTAAATGACCACAGAAAGATAGGATTTTTGCATTCACTAGGACTGTGAATCATAGTTAGCAAGAAGGACATTTACAGCAAGCTCTCCCAAGTTCTCCTGCCTTTCCCTGCAGTGCCACACCAGCTGGTGCGGGGCCATGGTGAACCTGCACAAGGAGCCAAGGCTGAAGCTCCCTCAGCCCCATCGGCACGGGTGCAGCAGCTCCTGCCAGGAGCTGGCAAGAAGAACCACTTGCCCAGTTTTGACATTTAACTGGGGTGAAATGGGGGTTCACGAAGTCACAGTAGAGAAAATCAGTGATAGAAGGGCTGGCTCTGAAAGGATCCCATTTAAAATGAGCAGGTGCCTTAACTCAGTGAGAACTATGCAGAGTTCCCAGGGGTTTGAAGTAGGGAGAAGGCTGACTTCAGAAGTGAAGGAAACCACTCTTCACTTCTCTCACCTCTCCTGCTGCTGCTGCTAATACTGGCACTGGCACAACCTGGGACAGACTTATCACCAGTCTTGTGTGTTCTCACATGCACCTTGTGTGCAGGATGGGAATCATGATGCTCAGCACTAGAGAGGCATCGTAAAGAAAAGGGAAGTAGAACAAACAAGGAGAATTCCATGGCACCCTGCATGGTGCCTGGTATTGCAACCAGGAGATGTCAGGTTCACCTGACACATGAATGCTTGATGAAGAGGTGTCTGGAGAACAAGACATTTACCCACTTGTACCTTTATGTGTGTGCAAAGTCACGTACGTGCACATGAGTCTGTACATATTTCAGCAGTGACGCCCCAACTGTTAATTTTTTTTTTTTTTTAAATTTTATGCCATCAAAAAAATCCAGGGATTTTATTTGGGTGGTTGTCCAGCTTTTGCTTTACAAAAATTGTGGACAAAGACTAAAAGAGCAAAGTATTCCACCATTCTGCTACACAGCAATGCCAACTGGATGCAGACGTGGTGCAGTTGTGCTCCTACTTTCCAACCAACTCCACATTCAGCTCCTACCTGAAAGCCTGTGCCTACAG
Organism: Cephalopterus ornatus; assembly: GCA_013396775.1. Lineage (NCBI taxonomy): Eukaryota > Metazoa > Chordata > Aves > Passeriformes > Cotingidae > Cephalopterus > Cephalopterus ornatus. The sequence goes on along the minus strand of VZRE01006256.1, from coordinate 50,481 downwards.
TTACTCCTTGGATCAGGCCACACTGGACAGTGGATATATTGCAAAACCAGGTGCCCTCCCAGACAGTTTTCCCCGTGCTGGGCTGGAGAGACTCCAGGTCAAGTAGAACTAGGAGAGCACAGAACAGGTTCTTGAAGGTCGAGCTTTCAAGCCATTTAGGTGCAGTGTAAGCATGTGTCTTGTGAGAAACCAACATAATCCTTCTGTTGCTCATTAACTTTGATTAAAAGCTGTTGCCTCATTTCTCCCTGACACCTTCACAACATCTGTACTGCCCTCCTTGCACTCTGAACATGTAACAAAGGAGTCTCCATCCCCTGTTAAACAGCTTTCAGTACATGGCAGTTCAGATGAAAAACCTGTCATCTCTAAAACAGCTGAGTTTATATAAAAGAAAGTTTTGGGGGAGAGGGACATGCTGTTTTTTTGAGTCTACCTGTGAAAGGGACGAAATGACTCACTTTTGTGATGACTCATTTCTGTGATGTGACTGAGATGAAGGCGTCCCATCAGACACACCATCTCAGCAGCCAAGTCAAGGACTGCTGCACAAGGAGATGGCAGGGAAGGGAGGCATGGTAACAGAAATAGCTGTTACAGTTTTGGGGTTTGTGAATTTCTCCTCCCTGAGGATTTACAAATATTTCTGCAGAGCTTCAGATGTTTTAAGATGAGCTCAGCACACTCTGGATATGATACAAATAGTAAGGTCTTACTGAGCAATTGCCACCTGCTTAGGTTTTCCACGTTATTCACAAAGTTCCACTGAACTCAATGGCTTTTCATGAAGATATCAAATCTTTAAAAATTAAGTTAAAATTTAAATTAACAATGACAGACTGAGTACCTAAATACATTAAATAAAAGCACTTCAGTAAAAACCTTTCACGCATCCTTGTGAAGAAGGTATGTATTGCACTGTCACATTCAGTTTTGTGTCTTGATATTGACAGCTCTGGGCAGTAAGCAAAAAGAGGAAGATGCCTACTTGAAGATACCACATTCTTATCATTACACAGACCATCATTAGCAGAACTGAATTTTCCTCAAATTAAACCACCAGTACAATAAAAACCTTGATTACATGAATCTGTTCATTAACAGGCTGAAGTCACTATGGCATAAACATATTTAATGATTCTGAAAATATTTAAATGTAGGGTTAAATTAAATACACCTTGAAAACTGTCGTAACTTTGTCCATAAAAACACCAATCCCACTTTGCCACAATTTCAGCTCTAACTAGTTTATGAATTTTCTGGATAAATGATAAAGTGGGTTCACTTCCCGCTGCTCACTTGTTAGCCAAACAATGCTCTTTATACCAAGGAACTGCGGAAAATACCATCCCTGTAGCTCAAAACTAGGCTAAAATAATTTAAAACTTCCTGGAGCTCAGGAGGGACCAAGGTAAAATGTATCACTGCAAACAGCTGGCACGTGTGAACAGAACAGGAAGGCACATTAATCATTAGAACATCGAGGCAAACAGTAAATCAGGGCTGAAAGTAGCGAAGTGAAATACAGGCCGGTGTACAGCTCCAATTCAGGCTCCAGGGCTTCAGCCATCCCACTAACAGAGCGCGAAGCTCCCCCCAACATTAAATCTAAACTTCAATTATATGCAATAACCTTTCTGACAGTATGCTTCAAACATTTCTTAGATGCAATTACCCTCATAGAGGCAAGCAGGAAAGGGTGGACTGAAAAAATGGAGAAATATGAGGGGCCTCGTTGAAGTAATGAGGCCAATTTTAAGTTTCAATTATAAGAGAATGGGAGCCGGGAGCTCCGGGAGGAGAGGCAGGCGGCGGCTGCGTCTGCGGCACAGCCACACCACGCATTTGAATGACACAAGTGCATCTGATGACTGGGGAGAAGAGATTTAAAGAACTGTAGTAATACAGAGCAGGGGAAGATGAGAGAGGACACAGTTCCTGATGTGTTTACCTCCTTTGCTGATGGGATATTGACTTTTCCCACCAGGTTGGTTAGAAAGGGGACTATTTACGCTGCCACACAGCAGAGTAAGAATGACAACCAGCATCACACCGTGCTCCTCTGAGTAAAAGACAACTGTGACCATCGTACATCACACAGTCAGTCAATACCTTTGAGTTACCACACCATCCAACTTAGAGATGCATATAAAAGCTCCTACTTTCTTCCTAAATGAGAATTTAATCAATAATGCACCTAAGGCCTTCTGAAAACTAAGCTGTACAAACTGACTGAAATTGCCTTTCAGTAGTCAGTCATGTTCTGAAATAGTTCTATGCCCATTATCACCCCATCATTGCTTTAATAACATCCAAGTTCAGTGGCAAGCAATCTTTTAAGACAAATACTGCTGAAAAATGTATACATGGCTATACATAATGAGGTATATTTATACACATGCAGAACATACAAAAGACAGTACCAAAACAAACACGCAAATTAAAAAAAAAGTATTTTAATATAAACAAATAAAACAGGATTCTGATGGTACGTAATTACAATTCAGGTACTATATTTTGTAAAGTTAATAAATCACTGACTCTGATAAATATTTCAGAATCATACCATCAATCACACAGTCAACCCCCTTCCACCCCACAACATAACTGTCCCCTCATTCCTTTCACAAAACACAGTCTGAACTTCTGGCTGTCCCTGTCAAATTCAGCACTCTGTCCAAGTCCTTCTTTAGTTACCTAGGTACATTTTTATATTATTAGCGAAAAAAAAATTAAAAGGTACCTGAAATCCATTTACCCCATACTGCTGTAAAAATGTTGGAAGCAAGGATGGAAAGAAATATTTGGAGGTTATCTATACTTGTCTATGTGTTTTCCATTTATTGCAATTTCTCTTAATTTCTATTAAAGTGACACTGAATCACCTGATACTCAGGATCAAGAACTTTCTCTTTTGGATTCCCTAGGATATGGCTCAGTGAAAGCCTTCTGGATTTTTTTTCCTACTGATTGGACAACCGAACTATGTCGTATTACTGAACTCTCTCCCCCTGATTATTCTGTTGATAGCCTGCTCTTCAGAGTGAGAAGTAAAAATATATTCACATTCCTTTGTATTTCTGTGTGTGTATCTGCACCGGGTATGTGAGAAACAACGTAGGTGCCTGTGAGCACAGTGCCAATACGTTGGCTTATCTGGAAATGCACAAACCCCCCTGCAGAGTATCATTTACGTAAAGCATCTTGTCTCTATCACACTTCTATTTAAAGAGTTAAAGAACATACTAAATTAGCTACTGAATTTTTTACATCGCCTACTGGTTATTGTATTTTAATTACAGCAAGCTTAGACACACAGGCAGC
>VZRE01006256.1:10000-39314 GCA_013396775.1 Cephalopterus ornatus | reverse complement strand
AGAAAAAAAGAAAAAAAAAAAAAAAAAAAAAAAGGGAAGAAAGAAAGCAAAGAATGATGAATCTATGTAAGAAGAGAAAATTGCAAAATAAAAAGTTTAGCACTGCATGCAGACTCAACAGGCTCTACTTAATTTGCTTGAAGATTTTATCGCAGGCTTGCATTAGTAATATCAGAACAAAACAAAAGCAAATATATATTTATGTCTGTCTATTGTTCTGATGAAGTGAAAACGTACTGAGTTACGTCAATCATTTGTCAAACACATCTTCCTAGTTTTATTTACCACTAAATATAACGAGTAAATATGTGATAATAAAACTCTTCTTTTTATACAGACATATACAATTTTTCCCCGCAACTAAATACAGGTAATGATTTAGTAAGCTTTCAAAATGTCTTTTTACTGTCAATAAAACTAATTCTATTCCCATTTTCATGTTAAAAAAAGGCTTTACAAATGAAAATTCAAATTAAAATTCTGATTATAGTGTAGTGTGACAACACCTGTATTTATAATTTTACTGTCAGCTAGCTCGTAGTGTTTAACAATAGCTTGAAGCAGAAAAGTAATTGGAATTTGTCTGTAATGTGCCAGATGACGACACTGGGCACTTTGCTGTGCTAAAGCAAATTTAGTTTGATGACAAAATAACCTTAAAAAGAGCGGACACCAGCCCCCGCCCTTCAAGAGATTAAACAGAGCTATCCTCTACCTAGGGACATATAATCTAATTGTGGTAAACCAAAACAGCCGAGCAGTAGCTGCAGAAAGCAGAGTACCACTGGAGCTGACAGTGCTCTCCTAAGCATGCATCCCTCAAGTCCCTCCCTGCAACATTCACCTTCCAGCAGCTCTTCTAAAATGGTGCATTACTCCAATATTATCATCAACACAATTCAGAAACATGGGAGAGAAAGAAAGCAAGGGCACGTTAGGTTGGGAAGAGATGCTAACACAAGTGCTGCAGCTCTGTGGACCTCTGTGAATAAAATAGGAAAACTATAACAAAAATGTGCAATGTCACTATTAACACAGAAGTATCCTGTGTTTTCATATCACCCATACTCTTACACTCACAGGTACTGACTGGCACATGCTGACAGGTCAGGTCAAAATTATGATATAAACACGTATTTTTTTCAGAAAAAAAGTTTAAAAGAAAAAAAAGAAGGCAAACCCCCCTATTCAATCTGGATATTTCAAAACTCAAACACATGCCACTCTCCACACATAACTTGTCTTACTGAAGTCGACAAATTAAAAGCCCGTGTTTTTCATTATGCTAAAGACAGAAAAAAAAATAAAGAGAAGGAAGCCACATAAGAAAGAAAAACAGAATGACAGTGATGTTTTAGTTTACACTAGATATGGCAACACATACAAACTGTCAAAACTGTGGAGTGAAAAAAGCTGTTATCAAGCAACTGTCAAGAGAGTCCTCTGAGATTTGGAAATCTTGTGTTTATTGTAACTACTGCACATTACACAAAGAAAGAAACATCCCTTTTCTTACCATTGCTGCTAAATATCATGCAAGAGAACCCAGATTTCTCCCTCACTATTTAGATTAATTTTTTTTTCCTGTGCAATTCTGTGCTTGACAGCACAGGGCCCCTCCTTTTTCAGGTTTTCTATTGTTTGGTCAAAGTTCAGAGAGAAACTTGAGGTTATATCGAACATTATTTCATTTTCAAGAACTGTCAACACCCATTTTATGTTGTTAACTTGTTGTCCATCATTTAAGAGTGGAGACTGTTGACACTAAAATACACAGAGTAAGAATTTCTCTCTTAAAACATGTACGTAGAAAGAGCAAAGATAATGGAAACAGGTATTTTACTAGACATACTAACAATTCTTTTTCATGTATTTTAACACACTGACTAGAAATGAGTCTTACAGTTAACTGGCAGTGGGCTACAATATTCAAAGGTTTAGTCTGAATGTATTAATGCAGATTTTAAATTGCACTTTCTGATTATAAGAAAACAACTACCCCTTGGAGAGAAATCCCCAGGATCTACAGGGTTTCAATAGACTCTTCAAAGTCCTGTTTTGAGTGACAGCCTTCTACGATAATTTCTCAACCAGCAGCAACATTCCAACGACGCTGATGCCTGGTTAAAACTTGTGACCAAAAACCAGATTGCTATTTGCTCATTGCTCACTCTAAAAATCACATTTATCATCATTTCTACACTTCAGGTTTATGTAAAAATCATCTTTATTCTAAGTCACAGGATTCACAGAACAAATATCTGATGAGGTCCAAAGACTCAGCCTGAAATTCTTGAGAAAGCATAAAACCTTGAACGTGTTTGAAAATGCAGGCTTTTATGGAATTCTTACTGCATTGACTCTGGGGAGGGAAGTATCAAACCTAAAAGCTCAGGAAAAGAAGACTCAACTATTATTGTATAGGAACAAATGATGGGTTGCCCCTGTGAAGTCAATGCGCCCACAGCATGTAGAGTAATTTTAAATGCCTCAAAACTCCTTCTAAATTTGTTGGGGATATCACGTCATCTGTTAGATCTTAGATGAGGCATAGCCTTTCTGCGGGCTTACTTTCTAGCACCAACCATCAGATCCTGTTGGATTTACCTGCAGCGGCTTTCACCCCACAGACACCTGTCACCTCCTGGAAATCACCATCTGCAGTGCTACAGTTCCTCAGCCCCAAGCTCATAGTCTGATACAGCCCAACTGCTCAAACTAATAGGAACATCTTCACATTTTTGCATATACTGATTTTTTTTCTTTTTTTTAGTCTTAAGAGCACTTCTTCAAAATGTCATAATATTTATGATCATCAGCTGAGAATACTTGAACAAAAATTCAGCCCGACACAATTATATTTCCCACAACTACCATGACCACTTAGGTATAATTTTATCTCCAAATATTGGTTAACCTCATAGAACACAATGACTAACATATTATCTCAGTGCAAAACACAAAATAAAATGATTGAGAAACACAACAATACATGAATCTTTCTCACAAAAAACTGCACTGTTAGGTGCATTATTGCCTAGCTTTGACTTTCAAGTACTTCCTCCTCCTGGATTATAAGAGTTTTAAAGCACCATAACAATTACTGCATAAACAGCTGCAGCTATGTGTCCATTTAGCATAGTCTTGGAAAAATATACATTAATACCCTAATCGAAGTTTACACACACGCTCACACAAAACATAAGAACACAAAACAGTGATCTGATCCTCAGACATTTAATAACACGAAATAAGGCTAAAAAAACTCAGTATTTTCAAGACTGGCAGTGTTTCAACACTGCATAGATATGATCCATATGCTAAAAGTCTATTCAAGTACTTACTGCTCCATAAATAGAAAGAGTTCTTGTGAGTGAACTGCAGCAAAAAAAGAAAGACTATACAGAAGGTGTGCTGCAGAGCAAGGGTGAATAATTGAACTGGTCCTGGGCTTCAATTATAATTAGGTTTAGAGTCATTAAAGTTCATAAGACATACTGAATTTAGCCTGACACATCAAGGTCTTTTCATCTTATCTAGTCTACCAAATAGCCTTTGAAAGTTCATAAAAGCACTCTGAGAGCAGTATTTTAAAAAAGTCACGTCTGACTGAAAAGCTCGCCTGCCAAATCTTCTCCTTCTTCATATATACTTCCTAAAGGTTAGGAGACAGAGGGAAAAAAGGATGAGAGAAAAGGAGAGAGTCATTATAGCTGAAATTCAACACACTGAAGCTGGCATCATCAAAATAAAGAGCTCCTTCCATTAATCGTGAAATTTAGAGTACTGGAAGATCTACCAGACCTATTTTATTGAACAGGAAAATTCAGCACCAGAATATTGTTAAATTGAGTTAGCATTATCAGTGGAAAAAATATGCTCTATTTCCTATTATTTATGAAGCCCTATCCTTTTCTTTCTTACCAATTACATTCCCTATCATTTTCAAAATATACAAACTGTTTTCAATCAACAGATTTCTTTATTACAGCATACTGCATGCTTGTTACAGCCTCTTTTCTATATTGAACCCTTGATTGGACAAGCATTTTGAATTTAACATGGACTGTGATTGCACACATCAAACAAATTAAACCTGCCAATCTCTTTTTGGAGGATATCCTTTATATATACTATCACTGAAGAGTACCCCGAGTATATTTGCTTAGAAGAAATAGGGAAGGAGGAAATGATTATTATGGCATAGTCAGAAGACCTTCATTTCCCCATGATATGTAACTGGCCCTGCGTCCTCTTTTTCTTGTTTTCCAACAAATTATTTTATAACAGAAAAACATACTTTCTCCGTGTCTGTTTTACAATCATCAATCTATTTTTCCTTTTGACCAATTGCTAATCAAGTTGCAAAAATGAGGTGGCAGTAAGAGATGAGTGACCCGGTAAGCCTGAGACTCATTTTTCTCAGGTTAACCAGTTGCAAAACAGATGACACAGTTCTTTGCAGAGTAAAAGAACTAAAATGCGTTGGGTTATGCAAGCCTGTTCAAAATGAAACTCAGCTTTGTAGAACTTTTGACTCTGCAAGCAGGATTGAATTATAGATGGAATCACTTACAAGGATTCATCACTGGTAAGGCCACACTTCCAGTCCTGTATCCAGTTCTGGGCCCCTCACTTCAAGAAGGACATTGAGGTGCTGGAGCATGTCCAGGGAAGGGCAACAAAGCTGGTGAAGGCTCAAGAGAGGAAGTCCTATGAGGAGCAGCTGAGAGATTAGGGCTGCTTATCCTGGAGAAGAGGAGGTTCAGAGGAACCCTGAACTCCCTACAGCTACCTGAAAGGAGGCTGTGGACAGGTGGGGGCTGGTCTCTTCTCCCAGGCAGCTAGTGACAGGATGAGAGGAAACGGCCTCAAGCTGTGCCAGGGGAGGTTCAGGTTGACTATCAGGAAGAATTTTTTCACTAAAAGGGTGATTGAGCATTGGAACTGGATGGAAGTGGTAGACTCACCATCTGTGAAAGTGTTCAAGAAACCACTGGACCATAACACTTATTACTATGGTTTAGTTGGCATGCTGGTGTTTGGTCAAAGGTTGGACTCTATGATCTGGGAGGTCTTTTCCAATCTTAACAATTCTAGGTTCCCACAAAGATGAAAACACTGGAAAGCATCTGCCTTGAAAAAGGCAGTTTAGAGATACACTGGTTCAAAATCAAGGTTAAGTGGGAAGAAGTCTAAAAACAAAAAAGCAAATAAACAGAAAACTCCCATATTATCAAAAAAGCACAACTGAGCAAAGTCAAGACAACCAAGATAAGTCAAGGAGTGTACAAAACCCACAGAAGAAATTCGAAAAAAGATAATTAAAATACCTGCTAGCAAGGCTTGACCAAAAGCATTCACAGTTCTTTGCACTTACTAAAGCTTAATACAAATTCCTCTACTACAAATGCTCATGAAACTGATATATATCATTATCTGAAAGACACTATCAGTTTCCTCCTTTATCAGAGAAACATAAAAGGGACAGACTATTCATGCTGCTTTTACAGCTGTTGAGCACTCAGTCTTCATTCAAAAGATCTAGGCACTATGCTTTGCCACCACGTTCCAACATTGTACCAGAGCAGTTGCTGAATTCATGCTTCGTTTTTTGTCTGTAGGACGGGTCGGATGGTACCTCTTCCTCTGAACTACGGCTTCTTTGGGACTGCAAGTTCTGTAGGCAGAAATGGTCTTAAAGATTGTCTATTTGTGGTGCACCAGACCTCTAGATAGCCACAGAATACAAGTAATAACTAATGTGAAACCAGCCTTCTGAGAGAACAGGTGAACCAGTACACTACATTTCCAATTTTTGTTTCAGAGATGCCTCTGCTGGCATCTGTATTTTTGATAGCATAAAACATTCCTCTTCTACTGCTGAAGATGCTCAAGTCATAGTTACTGTAAGTCATTCTCTGTGAGGCACTTTAACAGTCTGAACACTATTTAAATTTGGGCAGCGCTCAGTCTCATCAAAATCTCACAAGTCTTCAAGGGTGAGAGCTCCACTGCTGTCTCTCAGAGAGGAAGGAAAGAATACAATGAAAGACCTGGATCTCGAAACTAAAAACTTATATCTCTAGTTAGAGCAGATATTCATCTTCATTTTGCTGAAACTGATAAATTCAATTATGACAGCAACAGTGAAACGAATTATCTAGCATATGATAAGTCACCTGCACATTCTAAATGAGGTGTGTAAAACCAAGATAAAAACCATGATAAAACTAAAACGAAGATAAAATAACTTGCTAAGTTTCTTAAAAGTTGAATTAGAAAGCTCAAAATGAAATTTAATGAAGAATTGGCTGCTCTACCCAAACTCGCACACTGAAAAAGAGCAGTAGGAAAGTTCAACCCGAGGAAATCCGAGTTGCTAACAACAAAAGTTTCCAATACCCTACATTTTACTGCATTTACATCTTCCATAAGACACTATTTCACAGCTAATGAAATGGGCAAGATGCATTAAGGCACACGTAATGAAGGTCATCATTCACCACACAAGAAGGAAAAACCTAAGCGTTAAGATGGATGTAAAGGTTTAGTGGAGCAATGATTTGTTAGAGACCACGGAAAGTGATGATTCTCTTTTAACTCAGCTTTGTTCTGAGGCTTGGAAGATGTAAGCATGTTGTGCCTAGTGAAACTGTCTCCACTAACACAAATATGCCTTTTTTCATGAGACCGAAACTGTGAAGGTCTTTTGACAATACCAGGTACTATTCACAGCTACAATGGTTTTTAGAACACATAATCCACTACACAATCACAGGTTCAGATGACTAAGCACTCCACAACTGAGATGGTAGGAACTGAGCAGGAAAATGAACTTTCGAGCCCCCTCCATCAGACAAATCTATTGCTCCGCAGATGACAGACCCAAATATTTTCTTAGCAATAGCTTTGGATTTGCGACACCAAAGAAAATAATATTTTTGTGCTTAATTACAAACTTTATGTGAAGATAAAGTTAGAACTTCATCCTCATGGAAAACTACTGTTGCTGAAACTCATCTAAGCAGAAGAAACATTGAAGTGATTTAAAAATATGCAAATATACAAACTCATTGAATCTAGAAACTAACATGAACACTTTGGGCCAAAGGAAAAGCCTCAGAATCAGTGCTTGAGAACTGGCTAATATAGTTGATTAGATATAAGTAAATATTATGGCATTAGATTGATATTGGCAACTACTTCCCAAAATCCACGTTTAGCCTCTAGGAATTCTAAGTATCCTGCACAAGAATTCTCACAGAATGTGCTTATGCTGTATTTTGGTCAATACACCAGAGAAAGTCCTATGTACAAAACTATTATTCAGACACTTGAACCACAAATGTGAACTTAAGCTGGTTGGAAAAGACCCAGACAGAGATGTGCATCCCCTGAAGACACACAACAGTGTGAGGGACTTTTTGATCAAGGCATTTAATATACGTGTTTAAAACGGACACAATTATTTTGTCCTGGCAACACCTTTCTGAAACAGAGCTGGATAAGGAAGTTCTTTTCTATATTAAGAATTAACTTAAACTTCTTTGCATTATTAACTCTGTTTCTGCAAATTATTGTTGAGTTCATCCAAAGACACACCATAGGTTTGAGCACGAGTTCCTAAACTTGCACAAGTATGACTCAGGAACCTCTTTTCATACAGGCAATTCCTGGTCAAAATAATATGTACGTTTTTTCCCTGTTTTTTGTTTTTCTTTGCAACCAAGAATGTGTCTTTTTGAGCATGAATGTGATCAATGAGCTACTCTACATTATCACTGGATGTTTAAAAAAAATTCTTGAATAGAAGCTAAATATTTTATGACATCCTGAAACGGTCTATGAAAATTCTGCAGCACAACAAGAGAATTACTCTGTTGTTTACCATTTGTAAATATAAATTACAAAGGACCACTAAGACAATATCTAAATATAGTGACTTCCATTTTGATATTTATGTTAAAGGAAATATCAATCAGATGACAACTTTACTTTCTTCTTGACCATTTCTTAACAAATCAGACTTTAAAATAAGAAAAACCCAAAACAAGATTGCAAAGAAGCCATTAGACAACATCTACGTATGTTACTGATACAATTTATGCTGAGAATGGATTCATATGAAATAGCTAAGTAAAAGAGTTTGAGTGCAACTAGACTTGATGTCTGATGACAAAAATCAAAGTCTAAGCCATAAAGTCTAAGGAGATAACAGATAAATTATCACAAAACACCAATGCAGACCCTGAAGTCATTTAAGAGAACCAGGAACATCTTTCAACTTGTGAGATCTGCTGCTGCATGGCCAGGGGAAAGGCTACAGTTGCTTTGTATACATGTATAACAAAATCTCCAGGTTGAATTGTCTTTGCATACCAGCATTCTATGATAACTCCACTTCTATTTCTTAGTCATGGGGGGGGAGAGTGTCTTTTAGAGGAGTAAAACTAAAGAGAAACTAAACATTTTTGAGAGTTTAACTGTCATCCTTTAGCCACAGAAGCCACTGCACGGTCTTTTCTTCAAAAGGTATATTTCATTAGTCAAATTAAAAGGAATACACCACTAATATTAACTTTAAGCTGTTAAGAAGGGTTGGCATAAAACATATTTTGACCAAGTTATTACAGGAAACATTTGCTTCAGGTCCAGTTGGCTACTGGTAAATCAAAGGCAAAGCTAACAGAGTGGAACTCCAGCCTCCAGCCTCACCCAGTACCAGTGTCATCCACATAAAGACCCAGTGACTCATGCCTCGACTTTTTCCCACATTAGCATCTGCTGTCTGGACACTAAGGCATATCTACTGCTTTCCCAAAGGGTTTCTAGAAAGGAAGTAGTCACACAAAGAATGACACAGCACTGTAAAATATTTTTAAAATGCTGGAATAAGTAATAATTTTTGAGTGGATAAATTACACTGAAAGCCTATGCAACATTTTTCAAAGATAACACAAGAATCCCAGTTGAAAGCTAGTGTGTAGCTACTATTCTTTTGCACTGAGCAACGCATAAACCTGAAAAATTTGCTTTGAAAAGTGAATTTAACCACTTCGCAAACACCAAATATTCACAACATTAACTTTTAGGACATTTACATCTGAGCAAGCAGGGGAGAATCACAGAGAGATTTATTTTCAAAGATAACAGTAAGGAGAGAGAGACAGAGAGTTTATGTAAAAATTTATTCTGTCAGCATTTCTACTGACTTTGAACTAGAAGATTCTACCAAGCTTCCCATACATTATAAGAAGGTGCCAGTTAATAAAACAAAGACAAGTTAATAAAACATCGTGAACACTGCAGGAAAATACTGTCATCTGATAACCTGGAAGGAACACCATTATTACAACACAGTGCCATATCTATATGCCCCATCCCTGGAAGTGTTCAAAGCCAGGTCGGATGGGGCCCTGAGCAATCTGAGCTAGTGGCAGGCACCCCTGCCCATGATGGGGGCGTTGGAACCAGATGATCTTTAAGATCCCTTTCAACCCAAGCCTTTCTGTGATTCTATGATAATGTCTGATGTATGCTTCGGTGTCTCAGGATTTCAGAATGGACAGTTCTGCTCTCTATGGATCACAACTGTCCAATGACATGCAAAGGTTTCAGCAGCCTACTGACCAGTAAGGAACTTGGGTGGTACCAAGATCAGCACATTGGTGAAATGTGTTATACAACAGTTTGATTTTTTTGCTCTCCGCCTTTAATGTACATGTGGTATTGTGGAACATGCTTCAGAAATCAGGTATCTAACACTAATAAATTATGCACCGATTACAGATGACCTTTGGAGTCGCTAAAGGCACAGTCACAATCATGCATTTAAAAAAAATCCTGCTTTTCACTATAATGTGTGAATGTACAACATTAAATGAGGCTTGCAATATAATCAGTGTGGTTGGCTGCTTTAATATATTCCATTTCAATTTAAAATCACCACAAGACAAGAGTGAAAAATCTAATTTGATCAGTTGTTCATAAAAACACTGAACAGAGATGTAAGCAGACCTATCAACAGCTGGTAACACGGCCTGCTTTCAAAAGCCATTAATCAGTTTTTACAGAATCAGGAACTCTTAAAGTGTTCAAAACCAGTTAAAGCCCTGCACTGATAATAAAAGGAGAGTGGAAAGGAATTCTCCTAGCAGGAGCACCTTACACATTGTGTTATTGCTTAAACCCCAAAAGCCAAAAAATTCAACTAGAAAGGCCAAATATCTAACAAAAAGGTGCAGTCAGGTGCCGCAGTAACAGCAATAACCCATTGTAACTCAACTGCTCTTTATGAGGTATTTCAATTGTATTTCATATTAAAATTCATTTTATGAGTTCTTGCACATATGAAATACGGATATTTGGCTGCAATCAAAATAAGTACACAGATTACTAGTAACTTAGTATAAAGCCTGTCATACACAGAGAACTCACACTTTCAAATATAGAACAAACTCCCATGTAATTCATGTAATTAAAAATACACAGATTCATTATTTCCCACTCAAAAAATACTGAGAGCAATATTGTCTGATCTATCATACCTGTCATGCTTGCCATGCTTTAACTTTGTGGATTTTGGTCCTGGATGCCACAGGCTGATAAAATTTTTCCAGAAGCTACTGAAACCAATTCTAATTAATGAGACTGAAACTAACTTACAAATGGAACTGTACCAGACTGTATCCCTTCAGTCAGTCATTTATTAGCATCTGCATGAGAGGCAATTTTTGAAAGAGTTTCAAATCCAGCAGAATTACCCAAAACACAGCTTCGACTCTAACAGGAGATGACTTGTAGACAAGTCTTTTCTGGAGAATGATGATCTTGTGTATCAGCACATCAGTGCTGTTGGAAGACTTGGAATTCAATTGCCATTTACTTACTCAAATCATCACCGTTGTCGATTTGAGGAAACGACTTATCCACAACATCAGGGGTAAGGACAGCATACAAAAAAGTAAAACAAGTGAAAACCTGAAAGCAAATTGCTCTGTCAAAAACAGTCACTAAAACAGCAAAGATGACAACAGACTAAAGCATCTACTGCTTGCACAGAAGATCAACTATAAACAAAATAAAAATGCCTTTGTGATCTAGTTTTGGATGAATCATGTCATCAGAATTAAATACCGTTGCTTTATTTTGCTTATAACAAAGCCACAAAACCTACAACCTTGGTCAAAGAACAACCACCACATGAGATATTTAATTCAAAAAGGCTTGAAATACAAACAGATAAATATATCCTTAATAAACATTCAGCCAAACTTACTCATGACTTTTTGTTCAAGTATTTGATAATAGCTAGCTTTATTCCAATTTAAGCTATAGACTGTTAGCTACATATCAAGTTTATAACAGCACATTTTTTGAACATGAATTTTTGTTACAGTCTCAAAGGTCTGAGATCTCACTGTCATTTTCAACTCTACCTTCACTTACTTCCCACACTTGCTATATTCGAAAAACCCCCCACATTCAATAAAATGCTGCCCACCTTAAAGTAAATGCTTACCTGACTGTGAGGGGCAAACAAATGTATAATTCCTAGTGATATACATCATTCCAGAATAAAAATCCCACAGAACCTGGCTGCTTAGATACATTTCTGGAATGTGTGCCCAACACAGGATTCTTTCAGACCATGGACAGAGGAGTCTTACATCATCCTCTACCAGAACATCACCAAAATACTGCAGTAGTTGCTTGCAGGAGATCCATATCTGTAGGTACATACAAGTTCATATATCTAGAGGTACACAGCATCTGTCTGTGTACCTTCAAGCTATGTATTAAAATGGAAGAAGCTGCCAACATACTGTTCTTCCTGGATACACTCATGTGCTTTACCAATACAGAAATTAGAAAACTCAATTTCCTCTCCTTCTTAAACTTTACCTTTTGTCTTTTTCCCATCTGACTAGTCCTACTGTGCATTATAGAGTCAAATCTCCTCAGAAAACAGCTGACTTCATGAGTTGCAGGTGCTACAGTCACCTGATGTCCATTACCACTACTATCTGGGACCAGGAATTTCACAATTTCCTGATGGCCACCGGTTACAGATGTTGGTTTACAAACTCTGTAAGCTATCAGAGCAAATGATATGCAAGAACCATCCCAGCACACAATGAAAGAGGGATAACTTTTCCCCATCATATCACAGAGAGTGACAAGAGTTGAAATACTCTCTCTTGTCACAGTGCTGCATGCTAAGCGCAAGGGAACACTTCCAGTACAGTCACCTTTACAGGTATGAGATAAACTGGGGAAAATGAAACCATTTCTGGCAAACTCAAGTTCCCTGTTCCTAATTTAATTAGATTTTATCAAAGATGAAAGAATCCAAGAAATAATTAGTCATTCACCAAATGCACATGCAAAGCCACTAAGTAACTGTGGTACCGCTCCAGGTGAGGTTTATACCCTCCTCAGAAAAGCAACTTGGGCCAACTTCTGAAAACCTAGCATACAGTCACATGAAGAAATGCATTATTCTGATTTAACACACTGGGCAATTTAAAAAGAAAACAATAACCAAACACTCTAAATTTTTTTAACAACTTTTCTTTTCCTGTTTCTCCCTGTGTGCTCCTCCCAAATCCAATTCATGACAAGACACTAAAGAAGTGAATAAAATACATGCTTACAACTATTCTGATACAGAGGTCAAAATTCTTTCTTTCTCAAGACCCCTACCCACATGATGTACAAGAATCTGTACCCTGTATCCTGCCCTTCAACATAACATGAGACCAGCCATTCTGAAACAGTGAGAGATCACAGGCTCAGCTGCCAATAATAGACCAAGGACACAACAATATACTGTCCCATTGATGCAACTGGCCCCAATACTAGGATGCCAATACATTTGTTTTCTTCCCCCACCTCCCCCAGAGAAGCACGTCTGCTGATCATCTCCTATTTGTGAAAAGTCAGCAATCTTGAACAGGGAACATGGGAGACACATTCAGCAGAACAATGGATGTGAAACAGGGACGCAGGTTACTTGGGTACCACAACATTAAGTACTTTCTGACAAAGACTGCATTAGCAGATGACAGGAGATTGAACACATAGCAAACAAAATGCTTTGCAGGTTTTCCTGTCCCTGATGTTGCAGCTGATCTGGAAGAGAATGTGCAGAGTCCCTCAGGCAGAGATAGCCTTTGATCTTAGCGTACTAACTCGATACACTTACCAATCTGTGTGTGCCTTTTGTCTTCTGCCCTCCTTAAAGAGGGTCTACAAGTAAAATAATGGATTATCTGATGCTGCTCTGTTGTAAGGAAATATATTTTAAAGGGCCTTCTAAAGTCAACTTTGTAAATGTATTTTTTCCTTTTTCATGCTTGACATTCAAGCAGAAAGAAGAAAGATTATGTGCTATGATCTGTAGAATATTAAACTCCTCCTCATGATAACTTTGCCTGGAGTTATCAAAATCCCTGTATTTACTGAATATGAAAAAACAGAGGTTGATGGAGTTGGCTTTTAACTGCTAAAATCTTTTGTGGGTAAAAAATACCTATTAATAGATAACAGCTGTTCACCTTGAAGATGGCAAATTAATTTTCAAATGACCCCATACAAGAAGTTTAGTCTCTAGATTTGTCCCTTTAAAAAATATTACTGGTATAGAAGAATTACACCCTCTGCTTCTCTACAAATAACCACAAAACAACAGCTTGCTCCTGTGACAGAAGCCAGAACTCTATTCTGAAAGTGACTTTTAACAGGCCAGTTTGCAGACCTCTAGACAGACTTTTCTGAAGGAGTGATGGGAGTTACAGCATTCTGCCTCCTCATGGTTAATATTTATGACTAGATGCCTTTCCCTGAGTCTTTACAATTAGCTATGCACAATATAGAAACAGGTCATTCTGGGATGCAGAAGTGGTTTTGAAAACAACACATTTTGCTCACTTTGCTTTAGTCAACAGAGGTTGTAACTGAAGAAAGATAAAGAAAACTACTTTGATGTTACTTTGTATTCTTGGATGAAAAACCTCGAGGTGACTGGAGTGCTGTATATATCAGTTATTCACATTTAGCATTTAACATGGTAACATGTCTCTGGTACAATTTTTCCAGTAACAATGCCCTGTAGATCTGAACTGGTCACCCTGGACCTCCACAATCACCAATGAAACAAGACGAGGCATTTCTCAGGTGTGATCCACACTAGCCTAGTACAGATGACATTAGGTAAGTCATGTCCTAGAACCACCTAATTCCACCCAAAATATGAAGGAGCATAACCTGATAAACTCAAATGCAAATGCTTGAACTTTGAGACCTCAAAGCCAGTGGCGATGGATTCCTTTGCAGGGAATTTTCTCCAGTAGTGATATTTGGTGTGGAATGCCTGCTTTGCTTTACCTAGACAGAAAGAGAACAGCCAAGCCCCTGCTCACACAGCACCGAAATACTCAACTACCTACATAACAAGGTAAGAAGTGTGTATACAACAAGCTGAGCACGAACCAGCACCAAGCACTAACAAAGCAGGCAACTTGGGCTGCATTAGTCAGGGAATCACTAGCAGATTCAGGGAGATGACTCTTCTCCTTTGCTTCTGGCAAGACACATCTAGAGTGCTGTGAGTCCAGTGGTCCAGTGCTGGCTCACCAGTACAAGAGAAACAGGGTACTTACTAGAGTGAGTGCAACAAAAGGGCTACAAAGACACTTACAAGGGCTGGAGCATCCATCATTCATGGAGAGGCTGAGAGAGCTGAGACTGTTCAGCCTGGAGAGGACAAGGCTCAAGGAGGGGGACCTCACCAATTTGTATAAATGCATGATATAGCCAGCAAAGGTGGAGCCAGGATCCTCCCAGTGATGCCTAGTGACAGACTGTGGGGCAAGGAGCACAAACTGAAATATGTGGATTCCATGTAAACATAGTACCTTCCTTTGTTACTGTGAGAGTGGGCAAATGGTTGAACAGTTTGCCCAGAAATGTTGTGGGACTTCCATTCACAGAAATACCCAAAACCCAAGTGCACATGGCCCTAGGCAACCTGCTGTAGCTGACCCTGCTCTGAGCAGGGAGCTGGACTAGATGATCTCAGGCGGTGCCTCCTTGCCTCAGCCATTCCATGATTCTCTTGCCAAGACTGACATGGTATCTTCTGTGCAGCAGTGGATCTCATCTCTCCTGTGTTCATACAAAATATCACTTCCTATAGTCTCAACATCAGAAAAAACAGTGAGGCATATCACTGCCAGTAGAGAGAAGAGATGTGTGCAGGAGATGGTCACTTCACTCAACTGTGACCCCTTGGCCTTTTGAGCTATTTGCTTTAGGAATATTCACCTCTCATCTCCACTAGGACCACCATGTTGCGTGTTTAGTGTGAGTGACAAATTTTGCCTCAACTGTTGCCATACACACACCACTTTGAGTGGCGTATTCAGTGGTAGATCATCTATGTCTGAGTAGAAAATCCTACCCATGGAAAGACAAAGGATGTTCTGTTCACTCCTCTCCCTGCTTTGTATCTAGCAAAGCAAAGCATCTGACAGATTTCCTCTAATATGAGGAAAACCTTTATATGTACTCGTACTCATTCCTGAGCTCACTGCTGTTGCCTACCACAGACCATTTCCTAACTCACTCTCTTTTTTTTAAAGGCAACATTTATCAGCTGAAAGATAAAGGGTCGCTTCTTACTACAGAAAAGGCCTGTCACTGGGGTAATTTATATTATCTTTATAATTGGGATATATTGCTCTGGAGAGCTTTGCTTTATAATGAGACGTTTGTTGACCTTCAGGCATTCTTTGAGCCTCTCTTAGCTAGGCCCAGTTGATGACACAAAGTACCTATGTTGTTGGAAAGTCTTAAATGTAAAAATTTCTGTGCAAGTTCAACAGTATTTTTTTTCTTGAATGC
Source organism: Cephalopterus ornatus (assembly GCA_013396775.1). Classification (NCBI taxonomy): domain Eukaryota; kingdom Metazoa; phylum Chordata; class Aves; order Passeriformes; family Cotingidae; genus Cephalopterus; species Cephalopterus ornatus. Next base: position 23,405 of record VZRE01006256.1, on the reverse strand, counting down.
TGTTGTAGTTCCCAGTCTCAAAAGAACTCAATTTTTAAAATCAAAGTATATATACCAATTCGAATTATGCTAAGAACATGGTTTATCATAATAACGGCCTTCAAAAAATGTGCTATTCAACAGAAATACTGGCCTACTCCAGACATTTAAAAAACATCAGCTTGAGACTGCTGAAGAAACTTCCCAAAAGGATGTGTTCCATCTGTAAAACTGCTGATTTCTGCAAAGAGAGATTTCCTCCCAAATCATATTTTATGTTTAGAGGACAATAAAAAACCTTCTTTGCCACATACTTTTCCAGGGACTTTTTCCCTTCCTCACTGTATACATCCAGAACAAGATGATACAAAATTATCTGTTTTCAAATCAACCCAAGTCCAGAATCCTTTTAGAGATGACTAATGCCAGTTTAAGGCTGTGTCTGTGATTGTGCAGCAGTTTTCAATAATACACACATACAGATTTTATTTAACAATTCCCTAATCAAGAAAAACTTCTTGCAGGATAAAAAGTAGAAGGGTAAGGAAATCCACAGTTTAGGGAACTCCTATTCGAAATGCATGACCTAATTTTAACCTCACTGGATTCAAACAACCCACAAAGATAAAGGCTACATTTTGCAAGGAACTATTTGACTGTCCAGCTGTACTGCAAATTAAGTTTCATTTACTGTTGTCTCTACAAAATCCTTCCACATTTTTATTTCTCATGGCTCTCTCCTGAGTTTTCCATACTGAGAGTTTTAGGATTGTTTTTTGTCAAATTCACTTCATACATGTTTTGTTCTTTTATGTCTTTACTCTTATTTTGCACTAATGCTCTTTTCTCACGTAATTCAGAACAGGAATTTCTCATTTCCATTATAAAAGACAACCTGTTTAACAAAAAATCCCACTAGTCCCTAATGAAGTATTAATATTCTGTTAGGCCCTTGATTACAGTATTAACACAGTGCCATGGATTTGGATGTGACAGTTGGAAGTTCTTTACCTGTCTCTCAAGAAGCAAAGACCAACCAAATAAATAAAACCCACAACCCTCCCTTTCCCCATGAAAAAGAAAAGTTTATTTTATAATTGATATATCACAAAAATTTGTCAACAACTCAAATCCCCTCAAAGTGCAACATAATTTTTGAAGTGTAATGGTGAACCACTAATATTGTTCCTACAGTCAGGGCAGAGGCACACAGGCAAGTAATTGAAAAGCATCCTAACATATGAAAGTGCAATGTAAGGCTTTATCATGGTAACTACCTGTTTATCTTATCCTGTGGCAATCTGTGGTTACCTTTCTTTCACTTATCCTCATAAAACTTTTGTAAAGCCTGTTACTTTCCTTCCACATCTATTTTTTGGTGAAGGATGTTAACCCAACAGCAGCCTAAGGCTTTCATGACAGTAAAACACCAGCATCTCAGTGACTGGAAGAACATGGGTCTAAAACATGCAGCAGGTGACACTGGACGCTCACAGCAGCAGGAAACCGAAAGCTATTTCTGAAGGATCTCTGAACAGTAAGACTACTAAGAAAAAAAAGCATGAAGATGAGGGCTCCTGAAAGCCCAGCATCACTTCTCAAGAATCTATCCTGATGATCAGACTGTCCCTTTAAAAGGCCGTTAACAGAACCACAAGAAAGAAAACCAGAAAGCACTGATGCCCTGGGACTGTAGGTGATGAGCTGCTACTATCACACACACTCTCTTATACTACACCTATTAGGTATTATACTAGAGTTTAAGACAAGCCTTTTACAGTGGCTGCCATAACCTGAACTGCTTCTTCCTTTTCACTTAAGAATATCTTCACTTTCTGCAATGTATCTTCATTACACCAGGCTGAGTGGTACTGTTGACATTCCTGAAGGACAGGATGCCATCCAGAGGGACCCAGACAAGCTCTAGAAGTGGGCGCATGGGAATCTCATGAGGTTTAACAAGACCAAATGCAAGGTGCTGCACCTGGGTGAGGGCAACCTCTGGTATCAACACAGGCTGGGGAATGAACAGATCAGGAGCAGCCCTGCTGAGAAGGACTGGGGGGTGCTGGTGGGTGAGAGGCTGGACATGAGCTGGCCATGTGCATTCATAGCCCAGAAAGCCAAATGTGTCCTGGGCTGCCTCCAAAGCAGTGTGGCCAGCAGGTCAAGGGAGGGGATTCCACCTGTCTGACCAGAAGGACATCAACCTGTTGAAGCGAGTCCAGAGGAGGGCCACCAGGATGATTAGAGGAGCATGACTCCTATGAGGAAAGGCTGAGAGAATTGGGATTGTTCAGCCTGCAAAAGAAAAGGCTTCAGGGTGACCTAACTGCAGCCTTTCAATACTGAAAGGGAACTTACAGGAAAGATGAGACAAGACTTTTGTTTACAAGAGCATGAAGTGACAGGACAAGGGGGAATGGCTTCAAACTGAGAGTAGATTAGATATTAAGAAGAAATTCTTTACTGTGAGAGTGCTGAGGCACTGGTACAGGTTGCCCAGAGAAGTTGTGGATGTCCCATCCCAGGAGGTGTTCAAGGTCCCAAGTTGCATAGGGCTCTGAGCAACCTGGTCTAGTAAAAGGTTCCTGTTCATGGCAGGGGGGTTGGAACTAGATCATCTTTAAGGTCCCTTCTAATGCAAAACATCCTATGATTCTATGTTGGACGAGCTGAGCAAATCCAGCATGACTGAGAGAGCAGTTTTTACCAGGGCAGCAGAGATACCTGGAAATGGAGAAGTGGTGAGAGCAGCACCCAGACACATCACAGCTCCCTCGAAACCTCCAGATACCACAGGCAAAAGTGGGTCCTGGAGGGTCAGGTTAAAACAAGGCTATTTGCCCCATGTGTCAGTGCAGCATCAGCAGTCACCAGCAGGACAGAGAATACAGGTATGTATCAAAAATCACCAGTGTTAAAGTCTGTAAGAGATCAGGAAGGATCCTTTCGGTATTTGCTAGGAAACACAGGCATGCTCATATGTTAATAGACTAAATACTGAAATAAAATGCGTGTTTTGTCTAAATAGGAGCTCCTGACCGAATACTTCTCATGTTCGCAATTTGCCACAACAATACAACAAAACCAAAATGAAGCAAAGGCTTGAGATTGTATTCAGAAGTTCAAAAAGGCATGGACACTTAATTGTAATTTTTTGAATTCGATCACAGTTTCCTTTTTTTTATAAACACTGAGAAAATATTTCTATGCTGCCCAGGTCACCTTTACAACTGCTTGCATCACTGCGGTATCTGAAATAGGGTTTAGACTGGGAAACAACTGATAAATCTTTGGAGAACAGAAATAGAAAAAATAGAAATACTGTTCTGGCTCCCCAGGGACCTGGTGGAGTCACCATGCCTGAGAGTGTTCAAAAAATGAGTACATGTGGCATTTGTTTCCAACCAAGAAGCTACACTTTTTACCTCCTAAAATAAGTAATATTTGAAACAACTGAATTATGTCACAAGCTATCACGATATTGCATTCATGATAACCAATTTCAAATCCATTCATTCCTGTCCAAGATAAAATTTAAAGTATGAAATAATAAAAATTTTCCATATCATGTTCCAGATTACAATAGTTTACCATTAATTACTCTTCAAAACCATGGTAGTCAATACTCATAGTAAGTATGTTAACTATACTGGTTTTGGTCACTCACTATTTTTCATCAAACATATTTTAAACCACAGGCTCAGCCCTATCCAAAAAAAAAGAGAAGAACAAGGAGAAAAAAGACCCTTCAATGCTCCTTTGCCCTCCTCCACGGCTGTGTAATATAGTCTCAAAGAAAAAACACTGTAAAGTTTATGGAACATATATCCTTACAGTAGAAATATAAAACAATACCATAACTAGCTAAATGTTTTAATTCCAAGTCTGTAAAATTCTGTTAATGTCAAATATTATTTGTTTTTACAATATAAATAAACTAGCTTAGGCTGTCACTCACTCCTTTTTATTCATTTTTTTGTTTTGTCTTACTGCACGCATCTCTCACAAAGTGAAAAATGTCTATTTAAAGATAAGTGGAAATACCACAGTACGTAACGTTTTCATGTCAAAATAATTACATTATTATATTCCGAGTTAAATAATATAAGATAGGAAAACATTTTGATATGCATCTAACTGTTGTAATCCTGGCAGGATCAAATCAACTTCTTTCAAACGTATTTCTGCTAGATCAAAACAAAGAGCCCCCTGACCCAGCCAGTTGCCCCTCTCACCCAAGTCCCATCACAGAAGAGGGACAAGCCAGGACAGATGAACATCCTGCTGTAATTTTTTTTTCAAGGCTGAGCCATGTTTTGGCCTGTCAAAGGTGACTAATTTGTTCTCAAAAAGCCAATTACATTAGACTGAAACATGAAATTTGGTGGTTGGATTGTTAGGAAGAGATCAACCTCAAAATTACTAAAAAAGGTCACAGAAGAAGGGTGGCTTTTACTGAGAGAGGGACTCGAAAACTACAAGTGGAGACATCACTCGTGAGACAAAGAGGTACCAGTTGTGCTCACAGCACTTTCCTGAATATGTACTCCAAAAGCTATCTCATGCACTCCTTATTTTCATGGTAGTAACCACCCATGGCTGCAGGTGCTCAATTCCTGCCTCTCCCCCAGAAACAGATCAATCAGGGTCAGTTGATATCACCATATTTTTCTGATGCAGAGATGGCAAAAATGTAATACTCCTTTATGGAGGGCTTTTTTTTTTTTAATTTAAATAAACTAAATTTAAGCTGCATTTAGACATTTCTTTGTCTTGTGCTGCATTTTTATACATGTATCACGGACCATTTTTATGTCCCCTATGGAATAAAACAAAAATATTCCATTATGCTATTCTCTACATGGCTTCCTAGTCTTTAATAATAAAGAGTTTATCTCCATCCATTTCTTTGAGAAAAGAGCATAACTATATTTTCATAATGTCTTTGATATAAATCCTTTGTTTGTTGAGGATACAGAAAGATATTTCAAAAGAAATGTCTCCCATGCAGTTATTATACTTCAGTAAGTATAATAATTAAAATAATTTTATTTTGCAGCATTAATTTAAATCTTGGAGATTAAATAAGGATCCTATTTTTACAAATAATGACTCCATATGTTTCTTTTAATGGCCTGTATAATTCAAGATGGTTTGGAGAGAAATCCTCCTTAGGACTCATATGCTTAGGAGACGTGAGTTGAGGTAATAACATTTAACATCAAGAAGATGACAGCTTCACATCAACTGCAGACCCAAGGTTGGGAGCTGAGAATAGCTGTCAGCAGATATACAATAAAAAAGTTGCCTTATGTAATATGCACAGAAAAACTATGCACTGAAACATGTGCAACACCGTATTAAGTTTTAAGGTGTTGCGCAGAAATTTTAATACTCCAGCACCCCTCTTTCTTTATTTTTCTTTTTCACCACTTCCCTTCTGACACAGAGATGACGATTTTCTTCCTTTTTATTAGTATCATAAATTGTGATCACTTTTTTTAAATTGTCCCTTTCAAATTAATTCTGTTTTCCGTTACTGAAAGTGTTTTTCTCCTTGGTGGTTTGTTTTAATACTGTAAAATGAATGCTTGCTGTCATGATGAGGGTGAGAGAAAGCTATGTATTTCTGATGTCATACTGATACATCATAATGGTACAGAATGAAAAAACAACCACTAAATCTAACACTTGCTTCATTCAGTCTACTGAAGGTAGCATATGACTTATTTAATATATAGAAAATAAAGTTTCTAACTGCCCAGTTTTAATAAAATACCAGGACAAAAGAATCGTAGAATGTCTTGAATATTGATTTTCTCTTCTATAACATGCAGTAAGCTATTTTTGGTTTCAAACTGCACCGTTAGACAAATTTATAACCAAGTATGTGGAACAGTAAGTAATAAAACAACACACAAACTGGAGCGTGTATCAACACAGGAAAACAATTTTTTAAAAAGCAGTTTCACACAATAAAAGAAATCTTTGGACCATGAGAAATCAGCTGCATTCCCTCTATCTTTTGTGGAGTCAAGGTTTCTCTCCACAGGTACACAGCCATAAACAAACTTTTCTAAACATCTTTATGTTTAGACACCAGACACCTGAACCAGATACCCTCAACCAAAATTACAATGTTCACTCAAACTGTGCAACTTTCTGTATGTTCAGCTACAGAATCTTTAAATTTAAAGACATAAGGCACCAACAGCAAAAATTAAGAGGGTCTAAATTTGCAGGCAATACAGTTGAGGTTTCCAACCTCATGTCAAGGCAAATCACAATTAGACATGGAAGTCCTTCTACATCCCTGTCAAAATGTACTGGCCACGAGGAAGGGGCAAAAAGAGTGCTGGTATTATGTACAACACTGCACACCATCTTCAGTAGGTCACTGGTCTTTTAAATAATCTCTACTGAACAAATAAGATTTCAGAAAGTTTTTAGTAGATAATTACACTTCCTGATTTTGTAATTAGTGGAACTACATGTAATTACATAATAATTATGACGGTAATTACGTAATTAAGATGTATAATTATGTAGTAAAAAACATTATGGAAATAAAAGCCATCAACTGTATAAGCACAATACATTTTTAAAAATAAATTCTGTATCATCTGTTTAAAGCTACCATTTTCTTCAAAATATCAAAGTGATTATCAGCCATCACTGGCAAGTTCTAAAATACATTTCTTATGAGACTTAAAAATCATACAGATAATTGTATCTTTTTAAAAATCTCTTTAAGCCCTAGCTTTACATTATCCTTCTGATGTCTAGGCACACGTATACCGAATGCATTATACAGAGTTAAACTGTTTACATTTGTAATTCCAACTTCTACTGAAATAATTTTCAAAAAATAGCACTGATGTCAGAATTTTGGTATCTAAATTTTGATTATTTTTTTTTTTTTTAGTACAGTCAGATACATGAAACTTCCTTTTCTAAAAGGAAAAACATGGTAGTCTTGCACTTTCCACTGTGAGAAGCAGTAGTCACTAAAGCATTGTCACTTCTGACTTGCAGTGAACAACAATAGAACTGACTCCCATCAAAAAAACAACCCCAAACTTTACCAATGACATGAAACCAGAAGGACAAAGAAAAAAATCAGATAAAAAAGAAACAGTGAAGAAAAAACTGCTTTAGAAATATTTTCTGTTTAGAGAGACTCACAAGAGTACTGATAAAGGAGGCAGATGACATCAGACTATGTCACTGCACAGGTAATATATAACAAGTTGGTAGGGATGTATATACCTAAGTAGGAAAAAAATCCTGAAGTGCAAATGAGAGGATATTTCTGTTCACTTTCTTCCACATACAAAACCCTCCCCTATGAGGAGCAGCAGGATAATTATTTAAAGAGGTCAAATAACCATTCCAATTTATGAGGAGTGAGAAATTAGCTAAGCCACTACTTCATCCCATTTGCAACATTAATACAATGTGCAAGGGAAAAAGAAGTCTTAATTAATCAAAACCATTTTATTAGCAGTAAGAGCCACAGTAAATGCACTCCCTCTCATGCCACTGATTTTCCACACTGTAGACACAATATAACTGTTTTAACTCATTATTTCTATTTATTTTGTTCACAAGCAAAGAAAGTAAGAAAAAAAAATCATAATTTCAATCCAGAGAAATTCATAATTCCAAGAGAGGTGTCCCAGCCCATGAAGTTTTGTGCTCAGAAAAGGTTATAGAAATGTACAGTGTAATGGGGTTTACTTAGATTGTGTACATTCAATAAAAAGACCACACAAACAGAAATAGAATTTAGAAAAAGTTACACTTCAGACCTTAAAAATGTCCAAGTGGCAATAAAAAAAGGCATGATAATTATGGGAGGACAACTTAAGATTTAATGACCAGCTAACTGCCCATATCAGTACTTCAAAAGGGTCAAAACCCCTATTGCAAATAATTTTCAGTAGTTTTTGCTTTCAAAAAAAGTTAGGGAGATGTAAAAATACTCAAGACACGTTGACTCATTTTAAAAAAATGTTCAGAAGTCTTCCTCTTCAAAACAACACATTAAGGAAAAATGAAAAAGTGCCTTTGAAGAAAGACTCAAAGATTAAATTCTTGAAAATTATTATTTTACAGTATCTTCAAAACAACATGATTGGAAGACAAAGTACTTGACAGCAAACGTGCAGAGGAGCATTTGTTTGCTTGGCTGTAAAGATCACTACAGTGAACTGAAATCTCAGCAGCAGTGTCTGGAGACATGATGCAATCAGAAACGCTTTGTTTATCAAACTGTACTCTCTGAAAAGAGGTACGCCAGGTTTCAGCCGTTACCATCTTAAAAATAAATCCACACACGCATATGCACACCTAGGTCATTTGCATGTTTTCTCATCTTCCCCTGGAATGCACGTGTAGGTAACTATATCCCCTTTCCTATTTATTGCAACAAGTGCTTTGCTGTAGTCTTCTGTCTGTATATATTGATAAAAATGTGGCAATTTGTTCCGACTTACAAAAAGTCTTCCATTAAAAAAAAATAAAAAAAATGTCACTTCAACCTGCTACTTGACACACCAAGTTATGAATATACTGGGAAAAAACACTCAACACTGAAATGATAGGATTCACACAAATATTCAGAGCTGCATTTTTTTATGTCAACAGCCTAGAAGAGTTTCTTTTTTCCCCAACATAATTTTTCAGGTTATTCATCCATAAAGTAAACTAGGGATTTTTGATGTCTGCATGAAAGGGTGGAGTGAGGCGCACACACACAAAGCTGTAATAAAAGTGTGAAAACATCATCTGAATATGCATTTGGCTTTACAAAACTGCAGCCTCTAAGTATGTGATCAAAACAATTACATTCTGTTTCCACAAAGTGGCATATACTTCAAAGATGTAGGTCTTCCTAATACACGGGAATATTTAACTGCTTTTCCCAAAGTTATCTTCCTCCCATCCTCACTTTCTTTTGCTTACCCATTAACAGGATATGCCATGACTTTTTGGAATCGAACAACCACGGGCTCAACAGTTGGAAATGTTCTGGGAAAGAACCTTTGCAGTTTCTGTCCCTGACATAGTTAAATGCCTTGCAAACATTTGTGACCTTCCCTCTCTGAGAAATGGGACAGTGGAAAGCTGGTAACTTTCAGCTTCATTCTACAGTACGGAGCAGAAAAAATCCTATGACCAGGATCCTACTTCTCCAAAAAGATTGCAGCACCGTAAACAACCTCAGTGACACTGATGCTTTTGGAATAATGCTCCTTGTGAGCAAGGAGACTGCAGTATCTTTATTTTTATTTGATGCCAGGTGGGGAAACTGAACCAGAGACATCTGTGTGAGGCGGAGTAGTTTTACTGCCTTTATAGGGGTTCCATTTCTCTTTGCTTTTAAGGGTTTTCATTTTACTGTAGAAGCAAAATGAAAACAGTAATACTTTTGAGTATTTAATCAAAACTAATATTCGAATGGAATAACGATATTATTTTGGTCTCCTGATGACACAGACACAAAAATACATGGGTTTGCATTGCTGAAGTTAAGGCACGCAGAATGAGCATACTCCTGCATACTCACATGTTCAAAATCACTGACAGTTCACCTATCCTTTTCCATACTTTTGAACAGAGCATGCTCCTACTTTGCTGCTCCTGCAGCTTCTTACTGCTCTGCCTGTTCACCTAAGTAGCAATGTCTGACTAAACCCACAACCCAGCTTGGAAAAACTAAGTGTTAGAAAGCGCTGAAAACATGTTGAGTATGTTGCTAGTCACAATAGAGCAATTTTTCCCTTCTCTGATTAAAAAAATAATTCAGAACAAATAGCCCTTCTGGTATTATTGGTATCTTCAATTAGGGGTTTTGGCACCCCAAATGAAACACAAGTGCATGATGTAGTTGCAAGCATCATAAACACTACACTGGTATAAATAAACAGAAGAAACGCTGTTAATTAATCCCTCTGTTGTACTCCTCTCTAGTGGACCTGACCTATTGAAGGTCTGTAAAAGAAAAAGCAGAAAAAACCCCCAAACATGCAGAGAAGTGGAGAACTCTTGTGGCTGTTCCTCCAACAAATTCAGATTAGTAGTTTAAAGAAACTTAGAATATAGCACACAGGTTTTAAATATGTAAAAGTCTCTTAAGAGAATAGCCTATCATCCACTGTGCACAGAATAAGCTTTGGAAAGCAAAATTCACCTTCATATTAAGAGCAGCTCTCTATAGTAAGCACAGTGAAGCACCATAAGAAATATGTTTTAAAACTTGACATGTTGTAGAACCTGCATCATCAGAGGATATTTAAATTTAGCTCATCTTTAAAAAGTAGGCTGTAGTATTGATCCTCTAGCAGGAAAGGAAGCAGCTTGGATACCTTTTTGAACTCCCACTGATTTCACAATTATTATTTTAGATTTCATTTCAATCAATAGTATGGACCTTCAATATAAATAGCTGAACAAACAAAACCTGTACTGTAATTAAGGTTATGTATTTTGAAGAGGCGAGTACAGAAAATGCAAGTAGTAGGGAAATGAAGTAGTAGCGAAACTCAAAGTTCAGAATGAGAGAATACATGAATTCTTTCAAATTATGGCGGAAAACACATTTATATCTTCATTCCCTAGCAATCAAAATATTTCTGTTTTTACAGAAGAACACTCCAAGATAAATAACAACTAAAGCTGCTATTAGGAATAAACAGACCCTACAAAAAAGAAGAAGAACTGGTCTTCAAAAATTCAGGAAAAATAGCAGTAAGAGCAGAAACATCAAAAGGCCATGCAATTTGGGCTTCAAAAGACAGAAACCCAAAACAAACCAAAAACATCCCCAAATCAAAATCAAAACTAACTAAATCAGTGGTTTAGTCACATAGAAAGTAAAAAGGAGACTGGAAATACCAAAGATGCATAAAACCTACATTAAAATTTTGCTACCATTTTTGATAAAGGCAAGGATGGTGATCACAGATCAAAGAAAAAATGGCATGTGAATGATGGTATGGACACAAAAATTTTTTGTCTTCCAAGGGAAAATAAACGCCAGCTTCAAGATAAAAAGAGGAGTTCACTAGATTTCTATTTCAGACCTACAACAACAATGGTACATGAAAATTCTTTCAATCCTATGCAGTTTAAGTGTATCAAATTAGTAATGTATGTTACTAGAAAACAGAACATTGGTATCTATAAAACAAAAAATGCCCCATTATAGCCACAGGCAATTATTCTCCAGTTCTGCATGTATTTAGAAAGATGTCTTCCTCCCAAATGATATCTGAAAATACACTGGTTTACCATATCCACCCAACTAATCTCTTTGAAGATGATCAATTTTCAAAAATATAATTTATCTGGCCTTAACACCTGCTGCAGCATCAAGACCGAAATCCCTGGCTAGCTGAAGAAGGTAATACAATGATTTTCAAACAGCTATGAAAAAGAGAAAAATATACCATGCTGAAAGGTTAACTGTCCAAAAGAAGAAAGTCCTAGCAGAGTTCTTACAATTCCTTGAGAATTACTCTGGAAACTAATTTTATTGAACTTAGCAGTGAGGGTCCAAGAAGCATTTTCCCATTAAAACAGAAGGTGGTAAATTATGTGAATGCAGAAGCCACCGTACTATTTTTCACAGAGAATTCATTAACCTTGAAGTGTAATACTACAATGGGATTAAGCAGCCCAAAATTAATGGAACCAGGAAAATTAAGTAAAACAAGTGCCAGGAACCTGAGATATGATTGAACTCATGATTCCAAAATGACAGGAGGAAAAAAACCCTCTCAAACATCAAGATTTCTATCATTATTACACTGCAAGTTAATCATATGAACAGCAATGAACAGGGTACAGGTGGCTGAAGAAAGCATCAGCAGATGTAATTCCAGCAAATGTACAGTCCCAGTGTACAAGACATTGGATAGATACCATCTAAAATACCACGTAATTTCTTGTTTCTCATACTCAAAATATTAATTCCTAGAGAAGACTGCACACAAAGGTGCGAAGAGGAAGAGTGATCCAGCAGAGACCAATTCTTCTAAAGAAAGCTAAGAATATCTCTGCCTTAGTTTAAAACAAAATAGAAATGTTACCACTCTTTCCAAAAGCACACTAGAGGACATCAGGAAAGGGAAATAAATAAACATTTAGTGAATGGACATAAACCAGCCACAAACAAGTCAGAACATGAAAATTACAATGACTTTTCAATCATTGCAGATTGAGAGTCAAACACATTTGGAAATAGCAGCAAAAGGGGAAGAATCATGCACAGATTTCAAAATGCAGTGCCAGAAACCTGCAGTTTTTTTCCAGTCCTTAAAAATGCAGTGGTCTGCTGTAAGAGGAGGCTGGATGTGATCACCCATGAAGTGTCTTCTACTCTTATGACCTCATATTAGGCAAGAGATCTACACACAAAACACTACTTTGGTTTTAGGTAGCAGTATCATTCAGTATACAACATCCCTTCAGTACATTTACAAAGTTATATTAGACTGAGATGGCTACTGAGATGACCTTCTTTGGATATACAAAGCCATTCTGAAGTGCAAGCTTCAGACTGAGTTCACTGACTTAGAGGTATTAGGAGAGGAAATGTGAAACTCTATAAGAAGAAACATAAGTTGAACAGGACGAAAGCCGGCTGCTTGCTTATTTGAGCATTTTTTTAGCTAAGAGGTTACACTATTTCGATTTTCACATAAGGCTTATCAAAATAACATTCAGAACAACTGAGTTTTGTTTCATGTCTTTCCACCAGCCAGCAGCCTAACTGGTGATGCAGGGCAGGGGTGGGGATGACTGTCAGGGCAGAGCAGTTTTTCCTCACAGCCGCCTCCAGAACCTCAGAGGATGCAGTGTAAATGCTTCCTGTGGACAACACGCTTCAAGACTCAAACACGTCTTTATTCAGAATTCCAAGCATTGGCCCACCTTCAGAAATATTCTTCTGTCAGCTTGAAAACCATTTAGCTGTACAAAACCCACTGATCCGTTACAGTTTAGAAATGCTTTAGTTCAGAAATGTTATGGAAAACGGGAGAAGAAAAAAAAAAATCTTCCTAAGGTCAGCTTAACCTGTATATTTTAAGAGCTCTTTGTAGACAATTAGCATTGTCTACTGCTTCTCTTGTGCCACCAGTTTGTCTCTGATAAAAAGTACCTCTTCAATATTAATAGTTGAACGTAAATTTTAATTTTGTACACATACGTTTTAATTAATCTATTTACTGAAGTTAACATGTCTTTCAAACTTCAAGCAGAGAGTTTTCTCTAACAGTGTAACATGCAAGAAAGGCACTTTTTTCAAAGTGCAGTCACTTTCAAAGAAGAAAGGTGGCATACAGTATATTCTTCAATTGGTTAACTCCAATTGAGCCCATTCTTTTTACAGGGGATTCCTAAATTCATAATT
>VZRE01006256.1:0-7500 GCA_013396775.1 Cephalopterus ornatus | reverse complement strand
TAGGAACTGCTTATATCACCACTTCTTATATTTCCTCCATTTCTGGTAACCTGTAGGTTTAAAAATGGGAAAAAAAGTCCAACCTCTATAACTTCAAACACAAATAATATTTTAGCTTTAATGGCCAATTTTTTTGTGTAAAGAAAACTCGACACCCCTAACATTACTAAACTAATGAACAACTACATTTGTATCTTCATTTATGTATTCTTTCTTCCCATGAAAGATTGAAAGGTGAGCACATGAAAATAAAACTCTACTTTGAAGTCCTTATTTACTCCACGATGTTTAATTTCTTTATTCATTAAGAACTAACGTCTGCAAGTACGACTGCTTCTCTGAGAGCTTCCACTCATGGAAATTATATTTTGTTCTTTTCATGCAACCAAACATTTTGCTGAATTGCATTTAAAAGTGCAATAAACAGGTGAGGGAACAAAAGATGTATAGTATGCATTCACATAGTTATTCACTCCTTTGACAGAAAAATTAAGCTTCTAATACAAAAATAACAGATGTAATAAAAAACCCCCATTGCTCTTAGCCAACAAAATATTTATTTAAATCTAGGTTTAATATGGTAGTAGAACTGCTTCCTGTAGCATCATGAGGCCAACTCCAACTGAGGCAAATTTCCAACTGCCTTCCCAGGAAGAATTTAAGATTACACAGATTACATAACAGGAAACCGATGGTGTCTTCTTAACAGAACTGGTGAATTACGAAAACCAGGAAAGCAAAGTCTCCCATGACTAAGCACAAAACCAGAGCACAAAACGCTCGCTCATCGAAAGAAAATTGTCTTGCCTAGCTACTAGGAAATGCCCACCAGGGCATACCATAGGAAGGGAGACTTCAGGAGTTCCTGAAGGACAGCCGTGCCTCCACACATGGCTAAATCCATCCTGCTTGAGTGCAAGGACTAGCTTGGCATTTGTCTTGTCCCTGCAGCTACTGATGTTTGAACAAGACACTGGACTGAAGGGTAGAAACATCTCTTCAAATACTTAAAAACTCAGCTCTGGAGCAAGGTCCTCCTGTGCCCTCACTCCACTTCTCTCTGGCTCAGCCACATCAAAGCAAAATTTCAAGGGAGGAAATCCACTACAGTCCATAACTGTAGTCAGTGAGTAAAGGATTTTTCCAGAGGAAGCAGACCGTTCTGGCATGATGTGAGAATTGAACTTGGTTTTCTCCATCGGCACAGAGAGAGTGAAAAAAACGGCCAGCGTCCACCTTCCCTCTTCTTTTTTAGAAATGGCAAAGCTCAACTCTCTGAAAGTAAGGGGACCTGAAAAGATTTAAGAACTTACAATGCACAATATCTCACCAGCTTTTCTGTTTTGTAAGAAAGGCTGGTGGCAACTGCATTTAGATGTTGAAATTAGAAGGCTGCTCCCTCAGTGTTGGCTGTTTCAGATTACATCCCAACGAAATTCAGTTGAGATGCCTCACTGTCCTCCATCCTGTAAACAGGGCCCCTGAGTGGCTAACAGCCTTTAAAATCCATTCAGTAGCTAAGGGCAGCATGGCAACCTAGACAAATCAGGAAAGAAATGAAATCAGGTTCTTACCTCACCAGGTAGTGTGAGGAATTGGTCCAGGAAAGAGAGAAAAATAAACAGAAGGAAAAGCTGATGGAAATTCACAACAGCAAGGTAGCAGAAGACTAAACTAATGATTCTAATTCTGATGTTTTACTTACCTAAATGCAGTGCTATTCTACCAAACACTTTTTAAGCAGCACTTAAAACCTCCGTATCTTGAAAGTGTACATTTAAACAGGCCAGAAAACTAAACACCCTTAGCATAAAGATCATCTAAATTTCAACTCCTCTGCCATGGACAGTGACACTAGGCTGCTCCAAGCCCCATCCAACACGGCCTTGAATACTTGCAGGGATGGGGCATCCACAGCTTCTCTGGGCAACCTGAGCCAAGGCCTCACCACCTCAGTAAAAAATTTCCTCTGAATGCCTAATCTAAATATACCCTCTTTTAGTTTAAAATCATTCCTCCTTCTCCTATCATTATCTATTTGCATAAAACTTCACTTCACTGTGAAATCCTGTATTAACCAAACATGTGGTGGTCAATGCTTTTTCAACATGCTTTAGATTACTCATGTTCCTCTACATTATGTTGAAGTCTTTACTCTTTGGCATCTCCCAAATTTTTTATATTTCTCGACAGTCCCACCACTCTGATAAGCCTTTAAATCTTTCCTCCATTCTCATTTTTTCTGCCCTTTTGCTTTCTTCTTCACCCAACTCTCTCTCACTTCTTCAAGCCCTCTCTGTGGTGTATTTTGTGTTTTCTGTTGTGTCACCTATGGTTTTAAGGATGATGAAGGCAATAAGAAATTAAATAAAACCCACCAAAAAATCCCCCTTTTAGTTTGCTAACTCTAATAGACTGCTTTGTAAAAGAGATAATTTCCACAGGCTATAGAAGTTATTTGTATTACTTCAATTAATTATAATACAAAACAGTGGCACCACTTCATTAATCAGCTGCTTGAGAGAGTTACTTTAGAGAAAAGCCTTTTTTGATAATTTTGATTAGAAAGAACAGTGGCTCTTAAAACTGTGATATGATTCAGTATGTCCATCAACCAAATCCTTTAGAACTAGTTCTTAATACTTTAAAAAACAGGAAGAAATAAAAGGAAACAGAAAAGAAGTCTCTTGGCAGAAAAATGTGTCTCAGGGACTCTTTCAAGGCTTAGATGTAACAGAGCAAAGCATACAGGAAATACTTCAGTGCTTTGAGAGGCATTTCCTCCCCTCCCCCCCTTAGAAAGACGCAGTAATTAAAACCTAATTATTATCTTCATTTTAAACAAAACCTAAAGTGAATACCAATTAATAACAACATACTAATGAGCATCTGCTGTGATGAAATTGAATATGAATGTGCTGCAAATTTCGGGTAATTTATTTTTCGGGGAAGTGCCACTGGTCTCAATCTACTGCTGGAAGACTGTATAGACTGTACACATCTTCCATCACGTCTCTTATGTGCAGCAATTTCTATTTCCAAAAAAAGGGCACAGCTCAACTTTGTGGACGTTTATATATCCAAATTCCATCCATGCTACAATGACTTCAAGGCAATAAACTACTAGTGTGTCATGTTTTACACACCTCACATATTCCTTTGTAAAACCAGGGCAGTTGCCATCGCACACAACTTCTATTCACCATCAGATTCTGAAGGCAGACACTCCTGAATGATAAGAGCTCACGAAGTGTGGACTCATGTTACACTAAACACTCACAATGTGTGTACTCCTCACCTCATGGCAGTGCTGATGTACACTGAAGTCTGGTCTGCTTGTGCATCACAAAGCCTTGTTAAAATACAGTGCTGGTCTGTGTCAAATAGGCTGAAATAAACTGCACACCTGAAACAACTACTTCAGATAAACAAAAAGAGGTGAAATAAAAGTACATCTCAATTGCAGCCTTTATGCTTTAGCACACAGTTTTTGAAAACTTACACTCAATTCCATTAAAAACATGAAATGTTTGGTCACATTCTTTCCTGACAGCAGCACTGGATATAAGCTAAAGGGATAGAGGTTGTGTGTATGTGGTTTCCTTCCTAACCTTCCAAACTGTCCACTCATTCAATCAATAGTGGTTTTTTTCTGTGATTTTGACTCATGCAGTCCATTAAAAAAGTAAAAGGAAACTGAAAAAGATGTAGCAGGATTTGGATGTGATAGCACTTTCTCTAGAACTTATGTTAACATGGACTGAATGAGAAAAGAAGAGGTTCTTACATATACGTGCAGAGGTCAAGAAAAAAACAACAACCCAGCACAAGACTGGATATTCTTGTACATTATGAGAGGGTTTTTTCCCCATTAAGTAACTGAATTGAAAAGAGCTTTTGCTGTATTAAGTTCTGGTTAGCAGTTAGTGAGAACATTACAGTGGATCTAATTACAAAAACCAACTCTGGACTCCAATGCCAGCAGAAGAGCAGAAAAGTGAATGAGGAACTGGGTGAAGAACAGATGACAACATCTGCTGCTGAGGGACACTGGACTGAATGAAGGGGTTGACAGAATACCTCCAGGGTGGATCCCCACAATACTATTACTAAATATTTTCATTAAGACACCCTGGAGAAAAAGAAGCTGTCCATTAAGAAGATTTAGGAGGCATGAACATGGCAAAAACGAAATGGAAGGAAATTTCTTAAGCAAAATATTTCCGATCATAACAAAGAATCTGAATGAATTACCCATTCTGGATATTCATTATCTGAATGAATTATACTCTGCTTTTGAGGATTCATATGACGCCTCAAGACAGATAACACAGACACAAGAACAGCAAGTGGCAGACAGAGCTCTGGAGGAATGGAAGACTGCAGCTGTTGGACCACTAATGGTGGTGGATCACCACTACCTGAAGCTCACAGTGTAAGCAAAGGCATGAAATAACCCTGTTCTCCTTCCTTGGAGATATGCTGCTTTTGAAACTAGAAGACAGTGTGACATCTGTGCTTAACAAACACTTTCTCATTTTAACTATACATATGCGACCCCCTCCCCTATTCCTGGTCTCATGTGTACGCTACAACTCATATGAGGATGGGGTAAATCAAATTCAACTCACTGATCAGCCAAAACGACTCACCTCTTTTCTAATCTAGCAGAAAACTAACCCCCAAATCTAGCTGCTTCCCTGTGTGGTCAACAGCTGGCACAAAGCAAAAAGAAAGCTGCTCAGTATCTGTTGCAAACAAGCCAAAATAGGTACTGTAAGCAAGGGAAGGCAGGATGTTCCCCCTGCTTGTAGTTTTGGGTTCGAGCTCTGCCTTGCACCCAGTGCTCAAACCCATCTGAGCAGTGCAGTCAGAGCTGGCAGTGAGAACACAAGTCTTTACTAAGAATCACTCTTTTTTCTGATGTGTGGGAATCACTTGCCTTGTGTACCTTCAGCATACACTTGTCATTGCAAAGTGTGCTTCACTTGGAAATTTTCAGCATCAGTACGTCTGTGACTAATTTTTGGTATTACTAATATTTAATACAATTATACACAAGACAAGCACATAAAATTTGTGACTGAGTCTTTAACAAGACCAGACACTATCTGCTCTGAGGCATCTCTTTTTTCTAAGAACATTTTAAGAGCAATCAATGACTAACAGCAATGAGTAATTGTTGGATGGAGCTCTGTGCAACCTGGTTTAGTGAAAGGTGTCCCTGCCTAAGGCAGAGGGGTTGAAACTGGATAATCTTTAAGGTCCCTTCCAACCCAAGCCATTCTATGATAATTGTACAGAAATCAGCTCTACAGAAGTTATATATATGTGTGCACATGTGTATATGCATACATATCTATGTATTTCATGTACGTATGTCTGTGGATATATATGAACACAGCCATTTTAAAAAATACAATGGCAAATGAATATAAATTAGAAGTTTTAGAATAAAAATATCAATATTTTATAAAAATTCTTCTGGATTTTAAGGAAAGTCTAGAAAAAACACTCAAAATAAATAATGAAATTAGTAAATAGCTTGTTTTCATACAGAAAGTTTATTAAATGGATAAAGAGATTCACACGAGGTGGTTAAGCCCCACACCAGGAAATGTCATCAAGGTGGTCCCTCTAGTCAGTTCTTCCCTGCTAAACAAAACAGGGCTGACTCAGCTGAAGTGCTGAACTGCTACTGTCCATATAACTGAATTTTTAATGTTTGCTGATGGTGGTTTTGGGCCATAACAACCGATTAAGACACCGATGGGACATGGCTCAGGAGATGAGTTACACGGACTGTTCAGTCTGGCAATATGGATCTGACTGTACTTCAGTCCCAAGCTGGAACACAGCCCTCATGTTGTTTTGAAGGCTCTGAACCTATAAAACATACACAACAGCCAACCACTGATGTTCATCTGTTATCTTAGGTTTCTGGTCAGAGGATATTTGTCACTGCCACTGACAGTGCAACAGGAGAAAAAGGTACAACAGTTGGGTTTATCCAAATAATTCTTTGCATTCTAAATCAGACAAATAAAACAAATTTTTGAAAATTAATTTCATCTGTAATCTGCCTCATGGATCTGGAGAGCCTCCAGAGCATTCATGTTCTCCCTCTGAAAGGAATTCTTCCCTCTGAGGAATTTGCAGACTAACCAGTCTGAATATCCATCCTACTGATGGATACTTTATGGATGGATGCTTTAGGATGGGTATTGTACAAAAATTCTCAAAACTATCACCTACACCAGAAAAATTAAGATTTGAAGTTTTATCACAACAAACCAAGGAGCTTTACTGGACAGCTGGTGAGAGACAGACATCACTCTGGAACTGGACTGACCCAGCAGCACATACAAGCAAAAGTACAAAATTGCATCTGAACAGATCCATGGAATATTACTCTGGAGAAGCAGCAGCTTGGTCCCAAAATCGACCGTATTTTAAGAGCCTCTGATCAAGAATATTTGCACACTTCAAATAAACTGCTGCTTGAAATAAGCAGCATATTTTCCTACAACATAGCCTCTCCTTGGCGTACAAGTCAAAAAAAATAATCCATGTCTACAATTTCAAGAAGAAAACCCCAAGCACTTTCAAAGTAAGTCACTCATCTATGGATTTCTGGAATTACCTGACCCTTGACAAATTGGAACAAAAAGTAGTTAAGAAAAAAGGCCTGGTGAAACAACATTAAAATTGAAAACCACCTCTGTAAAGCAAAGTTGTCATTCTGCTCTGATGATGAAGTACCACGGCCAAGTATTCCCCAGCTATCTTAAGTGCTACAGAGCAAACTCGTACAACTCCAGAGCTCTGCCTCATTCCAGAGATCTGATGGATCTACTAACTGAACGAAGAGCACTCAATTGCAGTTAACTATAGGTCATCTGCTTATTCAAAACAAGAAAAACAAACACATGCATAGGAACTCTCATCACTGAACAGAACTCTTTCACCTTTCAAGTAATTTAATGTATTTCCTTAAAAAATTCTAAAGTTATAATGTTCTTTCTAACAAACAAGAACTAAACTGTAAATACCCAGGAAATTTACCTTACAAAGAGATATGTTACTACAACTGGAAAAAAAAAAATCACACAATTAGTACTCTGCTGAGCTGAAATCTCCATACAAAACCTCTATCCTTACTCAGGGAGAATAAAAGCCATAACCTCTTTCTCATAACCCAGTTTTCTCACAGCTGGAAAATAAATAAATCAAGTGGGGCCCAACCAAGAAGACTATATGAAACCACCTTATTAGGAGTAAATTCTGCCTGTAGGGAAAGAACCTGCATAAGGTAGCTCCCAGACCAGAACCACAAATCAACCACATATCAGACACAGTCCTTCTCTGAGGCAAAGAGAGACAGAGCTCATTACTAGAGGTCTCCCACGGGCCTCTGCAGATCAGGTATAAATCTGCTTTTTTACCACTTCATGCAATCATAGAATCATACAACCAATTGGGTTGGAAAAGACCTCAGAG
>VZRE01006255.1:17382-75529 GCA_013396775.1 Cephalopterus ornatus | reverse complement strand
TCGTTAAGGGCACCAAGGGTGGTGATGGGTTTCCAGAGAGGGTTCTTTTACCTATATATAAATGTACTTATAAACTTATACACTTTTAAAACACACACATATCTATCTTGGTGACATATAATTTGAACTGTGTTAGTGTCATTTCGATGGCACTAATAACGTCTTGCTTAGAATTGTTAAGACTTCGATAAGACTAACAGACAGGTAGGACTGGAAGAAACCTGTTCTGTAACTCCAGTGAAATAAATTGGTTATATATCCCCTGAATAAAATTTCTGACTATCATTAACACGGTGAAAAAAATAAATCATTCAGTTTTTGGATACATGCCTAATGGATGAGAGGGGTATTAAACCCCTGGTATTTTCATGTAGAAATGTCTGGAACAAGACACAGGGGTAAAAAAAAGACTTTGAAAATATTTAAGAATTTTTAGGGAAGAGAGAAACTGAACTTTTGCATTCAGGACTTAGTGAACTAATGTTCTGAATGATTCATATTTAAGAAATCCCTGAATATTGCAGACATGAAAAATTTGTACTCCTTTTGTATTATAAGCATTAGAAATGTAAAATTCCCCTTGATGTTCATAACGTAGCTAGATGAGATGAGATCGTGCAAGATTTATTTTTTTTTTTTGTCTTCTATGGCTAAGAGATTTAGCAGACAAAGTAACTAAAGTTAAATTGATTTAAACTACAATTACATTAAATTACAATTGATTTGTTACTTATGAATAGTAGAAAGACTAACATGAATTTTGTGGCATTAGAAGAATTGTATTAAATATAAGTATTAATTCTGTCATGGTAACTAGAAGATTACAGTCATCAAACATATAATCAGAGGTTAGACTCATGTGGGTGAACTAGGTCTTGTATGGAGATGATAGATGATTAAAAAATGTAGTGCTGACAGTTAAGAAAAGGAGAAAATAACATTCTCTATATACATTCTGATCTTTTATTTCTACATTACTGAATTGCATTGAATGTTACCTTATGACATATGCACTGTGTCTGAGAAGAGAATGGTGCGTAGCACAGAATATGGAGAGTTAGGAGGTGTTATAAAGACAGGAACAGTAGAGATATGAGGACATGCAACTGAGGAAATGTAGGAGAAACTAAAGAAAAGCAGAGACCTGTATCCAGTTTAAACACAAAAAACAAAATTAAGGTTTAAGTCTTGAAATATTTTCATTAAAAGAGATAATAACAGCCCTGAACTCCATAAATTGAGTTTAGAGGAAGTAGGACCAGAATTGTTGATGAAATACACACCAAATAATTATTTGTTTTGACAATTTCTACTGTATCAGGCTTCTGTAATGTATGCATACTATATCATTTTAATTAGGGATGTCAGCAGGGAATAACATATTGCTTGCGCTACCTCATTGTTTTGCAATATTTCTGGGTTTTGACATAAAAGGAAAATTGACTGTGGTGAGCTGCCAGACACCCGCCCAGCTGCTCTCCCACGCCCCCTCCTTAACAGAACAGGAGGATAAAATGAGAGCCTGCTACTGATGGGCTCGTCATGAGCTAAAACTTCCTTCAGGGTATGTCCACCTGCTCCACAGTGATTCTCCACAGACTTCAGGACAGTCCTTCTACAGCACCTGGAACACCTCCTACTGCTCTTCTCTGACCTTAGTCTTCACAGGGCTGCTTCTCAGTTGATCTGTACTGCCTGGTCAGCATTTTATCCTGATTTCCCTTAAATGCCACAAGTGCGGCTGAGGGGTTCAGTCATGCGCTGTGGTAGGTCCATTGAAGTCGGCTGGAACTGGCTGTGTCCAGCTTGGGGCAGCCTTGGCTGCTCCTCATAGAGGCCTTGTGGTCCCCACTGCCAACACCTGGGCGAGTGTAGTAGGATGCTCTGTCTGAAGTAGGGATAATACAACTCCAAAAATACCCTATTTGCAAAGCTCTAAGTGGTGAATGACAAAGAGGTGCTTTTGGCAATGGTGCAATGACTGTTTTGCTTTTGCAGAATGTTGAAAACAGCCTGACTTATCAACCCTAAAGTTAAATATCCTGAAGAAGAACAATGTCTCCTCATAGAAACTGGCACCAATGAAGATGTGACAGACTTGATAAAGTACCCAATGAAGGAACCAAGTAACAGTACTGATAATTTATCTAAAGGTGCTGAGTGGACACATTGGGCCTGACATATGACTGACATTTTATACTAGAAAAGCCCAGTCCCATATTTTATTGGTAGGTTCTTCTAACATAATCCTTCATGGGATGTGGGTGTGTTGGTATGGGTGAGTAACATCAATCTCTACCTAATAGTTGTGGAGTTTTGATAGCTTTAATATAATTGCTTCAATATTGCTTAAAAAATAGTGCACTACGCTAGTAGTTATAACTATCCATACTGTGTAATAAATAATTCTGATTAAGATCTTTTAGTTTAATTATTATCATAATCAATTAAAATAAATTATTTATTTATCTAAATATATTTGGGTTGCCATTTTTGATCCTGCGAGACAAAGTTGTATAAAGGTTTAATTACACCTATACAATCCTTTAGACATAAATCATTGGCTATGTCTGGGGCCAGGACTGGATCCAGCTGCACCTAGGCTTATCTCAGAAGTACAGGAGGCAAGAGGGTCCTTTCTGCAGCTCATGACTCAACAGGGGGACTTCTCCAATAAACTTTGTCTGAAGCTTCCATTCTGCCTTTGATATCAATAGGTGCTAAGATGAATTTTGCTTGGTGACAGTACTTCTTCATGAATCATACATGTTTGTTGGGTTTTTTTTAGTTCCATGTATCAACAAAAAAGGATAAAATAAAAACTGATTGTCCCCTGCTAAGTCCTCCACTCATTTAATACATGGATACTAAATCATTTAATCATAATTTGATATTATTATTGTCTCATTGAGTCTGAAAAAAATTAGTCTCTGAGGAGACAAATCTGAAGAACAAGATACCACTCTACTTCTAGTCTGAAACAGAAATGAACCATTGCCAAATGTATGATTTCAGCCTCAGGGTATTTCTTGTGTGTGATGACTTCTTGTATTTGCAATAATTTCACTTTAAGGGCTAAGAAGTCAGGGCATATACAGTAAATAATACTCAAAAAAACATTCATATCAACTTTCATAAAATTATACTCCTATAGAATAAGAGACAACAATGAAATACACATAAGTCCTTAATATACTTGAGTGAATCCAGCTAATGTAAGAGGTTAAGCAAAAGCAGAGTAACCCTGAGAACAAATCCTATTATAAACTTTGTGTATTGATGCTTGTTATGTTTTTCCCCCTGATTATATAATAATAATAAAATTGTTATTCTTCAGGCTCACTTTTTTAATGATGATGTTTGATGGTATTCTTGTGACCAACATAAAATGAAGCACTGTTTCATTTGAAACAAAAAAAAATAAGTGAAGCAAAGGTCCTTATGCCATGCAATCTGTTTTGTTTCACAAGTCAAATATGGCTTGTTTATTTTAATTTCCCTTTGGAATTTCATTTGAAGAAAAGGGAATATTTACCTTAATCCTGAGGGCAAAATATGCATATGCTTCAAAAAAAGATGTTTCAACATGTTGAGTTCTTAGTGTCAAGAAAAAATTATTTACTTTTCAGACACCAAATGCCAACATGGAAGACTATATAGAAACTATGTTATTTGTGAAGTAATGCTGAGAAAACCCTCCAGATGTCATTAAAATAAGATATCCTTACAAATTTTAATATAAATCAATAATTAATTTTCCTCACCAAGGGAAAAGGGGTCTTTTTAGGTCTTATAAATGGATGTGGTGAATATAACAAGCATAACCTCTGAATGCTCTCTCACATGCAAATGATGATCAAAACAAATGAAAAATACACTGAAGTACTGACAATAAAAAACATTAAATGTAAAACCCATAGTCAGAAAAATTCACAATATAGAACAGTGCAGCAGTTCTCAGGAGTTAAAGAAAATATTATCATTTCTGTTTTCCTCTGCAGAATGTTGTGGGTAACAAGAAAAAAAAATCATTCATTTTTCCTAATAAATAGGTAAAATCCTATTCTAGGAGTTACTCCTAATCCTAGGAGTTAAATAGTAGTACTTAGAATTTGGACACATTTAAACTTTTAGCTTAAGTAAACCTCCGACAAACCAATCATATTCATAACTGGCATTACAATGTCTCTTTACCAGCTCTGATGCTCAGGTAATCCATCTACATTCAAAGCAGAGATGTCTACTTCCGAGAATGTATGCGCTTCATCATCTGGAAATAGAGCCATGGTAGAACAGCTGTGTGAGAGCTACCTAATAGTAAATAAATAACTGAAAGAAAGCAAAGGGCAAGAAAGCAGTCTAATACCATCTTAGCTGCAGAAAGGCCCCAGATTTACAACTCCTAGAACAACTGCTGAATGGGGAGGATGAAGATTTAGAGTGTTTGACAGTGTTAAAGAACAAGAGTTCATTTACACAGAATTCATCCCAGTTTTTCAGTTTATAGTGCTATCTCAGCCCTCCTATACATAATGACTGCTACTGAGGGGGGGAGGCACAAGAGAGGAACATTTTCTGTTTCTAGTAGTTAGGGAAGATAGAGATGAACAGATGGATTTTCCAACTTTTTTTTTTTCTATTTCAATATCTAGCTGATACAGTCATTCTGAAAGTAGTTGAACAATAGGCCAAAAATGGATTTTCATCTGTCAGGGACACTATACACTGGCTACAGCTTGGCTCATTTGTAGCTGCAAATACTCTCATAGTGAAATGCTATTCACCTTCTCTGTAACATTTCCTTTGCCCCCTTCTGCCTCCAACGATTTTTTCAATTGCTTTCAATAATGCCAGCTTAATTTGTTCTATATTTAATAGCTGATCTTGTTGGGGGTATATCTGGTTGTCTGTACAGACTAGGGAATGAGAGGCTGGAGAGCAGCCTAATTTGGGAACCATTTGGAAATGGGTTTCCCTCCCGCCCCAGACTGTTCTATGGGTTTATAATTCTCAAATGTTTGCTAAAATAAGCAGAAATTTAGGAATATACACAATAATGAAACCATGGTCAGAAGGCAGTTTCATACATACCACTATCTCCTGTAATGAAGGCGGGCAGGCAGGTCAATGAGGATAGCAATTGAATGTTTACAGATGTTAAAGAAAGAAATCATTGGGAACTCAGGGAATAGAATTTTCATGTAATGAAATGCATAGTCATTTATAGAATTTGAACAACTAAAAACCAAAAAAAGTACAACTTATTTTATGCAGTATTGTTAACCTTTGAAGAACCTGGTCCAGGTGAGTATTTTACAGAAGACATTAATGTGGAGTTCTTCTATGCCCCTCATTTGTGATATCTCCCAAGATAATTTGGGAAACAAAAAGGCATAGTGAAATAAACAAAAACCAGTTCAAGAAAAACCTCAATGAAGATCAGCAGTCTTCCTGCACGTCTCCATTTAAACAGTGTTACTAAACAATTTTCAAATAGAGAATAGTTATTAAATTACCATTTCAAAGCACATATGTTAATATTTAAGATCACAAGTTGTCACCACTAAATATTGTTTTACATAAGCCTATTTCAAAATAATGTCTAAACATTCTCAGTATTTTATACCCAGATTTATTACAAAAAGCTTTCACACTTACAAAATGTAATCAAAATATTACACAGTATAATATATGGAGTAGAAAATGACAAATGTATCAGCTTATCTCTATGGAAATATATCCAAAATTATTCTGTACAAAACAAAGTCCATGATGCTTTCACACTTATAAAAGGATGAAAAATATTCAGTGTTGCTTTCTCCTCTTGTTTAGATGGCATAGGGTTTTTTAAGCATTCTGAACATCTTTTCCTGTCCTTTCAATGCAGATGGTAAATCAGCCATCCAACTTCACATATGCACATTTTGAGATATCACACCAGATTTTCTTCCAACTATAGAAATCAAATAATATCAACTACTATTTGTAATTAGGTGATTAATTATAGTTTGTTAGGATTGACTGGTACAGTAGAAACTATATTTATAGACTTTATGAGGGCTCACTACATCCAAATGGCATGTAGGTATGTATGTACTGAAAACTCATCGATATATGCTCATGAGAGAAAGATCTAAACAATGTGCTTACTCTTACCTGTCTTTATGTAACATGTGCATTTTCTCATACACTTCTTTCTAAAAAAATAAGAAAAATATCTTCACTGTTAACAATCTTCTATAATCACTTATAGTAATAAAAGCTAGGCATGGAAACTTAAAAAATTAAGTATATTGATCACAAGTCTATTTTGCTAATTTCATAGTTGACTAAACAACACTTGCTGCTTCTTCACCTCCCTGACACTAGCTATAGAAAAATAGCGATAGAACTTCAGAATTTTATTTCTTATATGAGAGGTTTTTTAAATATCACATTAAATTATGACTGATATTTCCCAAGTAATATTAAAGTAACGAAGCAAGACTCAAACTTTGGTTTGTAAAATAGTTACTTCAGCTACCGCAATCTCATATCTAAAATTAAAAAATATTGCCATCTGTATAAATACAAATTGGGTCTTATTTATAGAGGAGAGGCTCATTCATCTCTATAAATTTTCCCTTACTAGAATATTTCCTATTTTTATTTTTACTTTAGTTGTGATTTTGTCCATTTTGAGACATACAGCACATGTGGAAAGATTAAACTTTTGTTAAATATGTTTTACTCTAGTAAATTTCAGGATTACTTATTAAGCATATTAATCAATTTAAACAGGAAACAGGAAGAAGTTAATTGACAAAGCAAACAAGCAAAGAAACAAAACAAAACAAAAAGCTCCATTCGGATCTTGGTCTAAAACCTGGGTATTTCTTTCATCTATGGATAAAAGCATTGCAGCCAATTATTTCAGGAGTAAAGACTGTCTTAGTCTTTTCTCTTCTTACTCATACTGATGTTGTTTCATTTTTTCCCAGTTTTCACAAAGATGCTTAGAAAATCAATTCAAGCAGCTCGACTTTTTGCAGAGGAAATTTTGTTTGTCTTTAAAAGGTATTAAGAGTTTACATGCTGCTTAAAAAAAAAATTATGCTTAGATGTCAAAGTAAGATTTAATGTTTCTATTCTGGAAAGAATGCAGCTCAAAACCACTAATCACATACATAAAAATATTCCATTTTCCCAAATAGTGATATTAATAATTGAATGACTTATTGCTATTATTAGAAGTCAGTTAAATACCAAATGTTTATTTAAAATTAAAATAAAGATTCACTTTAATTCCCGTTTATACTCTGCATCATTGTACTTACTTAATAGAAAATTTGCTATTGACTTCACTAAGCTTTGTCTCAAGCCTCATTAAGCACAATAGGTAATACTATAGTGGTTAATAACAATACTTTAAATTAACAAAGATGAGTAACCAATCTTTTTTTGTTAAGCATGAACAGCTGCTTTGTACAGAACACAAATTGAGGTAAAACAATAACAAAAATTATAATTAAAAAGGAGTAGTAAGGCCTTAAGGAAAAAAATGAAAGCCAAAAATATTATATCACCTTGTACTCTTCTGAGATGTTTTCAGTGATAGTAGATATTGTGCAGCCAGGAGAAATAGATAGAATTCCTGGGTTAATTCAGACTGTAGAAATAGCTTGAAGATTATAACTTACATTACAGAGAACTGTTCAGGCAGAGAACAGACAGAATGAAGAGAAACTGTGAATTCTGTAATGGAAAACATGGTAATGTGCTTATCCAAATGTCTCTGGAATAAGAAAAGCACCATCATAGGAAAATAGCTAAATACAATTTTGACAAAAGTGAAAAAAATGTAATTTGTTAAGAGAGAGTAATTTTGAGGAAAACAATTTATGGTTTTCAGCACAACAGACGTAGTAAAAGTCAAAGGACAATGTATAAATTGTAAATGCTGGAAATTTGATAAAACCAGCTTATGCAGGTGTGTGTAGCAGATAAAATCTAAAAACTGCTGCATTCATATTAAAAAGACATTCCTGCTTAAATCAACAATAATGTTTTTTACTGGTTTTTGCTTCTGTACTGAAAATGTTAGTAGTCTGACTTAAATCAGAAAGCCTAATTCTACAGATCTTCTATTTCTGAATTCCTGGGACATATTTCAAAATGCATAAAAAGTGTCATTATTTTCTGTTCAGAGTACTTCATACTCTCTACATTGTAAATTAACCTAAGAAATCTAAGAATTGAAACTCAATATTTTCTTAAAGTAAAAAGCAAGTATTCTGCCTAAATTTCGTTTTACTTAGTTTCCATACCCACCAAAGGTCTGATAGAAGTGACTTTAGCTTTCTCTTACATTCAGTACAGAGGCATAGCCAGAAAGGGTAGTAATAGTTTACACGACCACTACTACGAGTGAAAATAAGATAAAGAATTAATAACTCTCCCAGTCTCACCTGAGAGTTACTGCATTATCTGATAATTTTATGACAGAGTAAACCACCACACTAATCAGTCAAGTCTGTTGTTCTTTCACTGAAATAAGCATTTGTTGCAACTATGTATATGTGTATATACATGATTAGAGATTTATAGATTGCTATGAAGGAAGTGTTTAGAAGACTGACAAATCAGGCAAAAAAAATAAATTACTCAGTGAATCTACATACAGTAGACTTGATGAAAGTGGTTAGCTCTTACAAATTATTCATCATCAATGTTACGCGTACAAAACTGACAAAGTCTAGCTATAATAGCATAAATTAGCAGTGAGTATATAGAACCATGCCATAAAGTGAAGACTGAGGAATACTGTCTGTGACAGTACTCACTTGCAGAGTTCATGATAATCAGGTTTCAGAGCTCTTTGGTAAGGAAATCAGTACAAAAGTGAGCTCATCTTTTATCTTCTCCATTTTTGCTCAGTCATTACTGGGTTTGTTTCTAGCCTATTTCCCAGGAAGGATATCTCATTTGCTCCCAGTGATGCTTTTTTTGGTTTTAGGTTTGCTGAGTATGCTTCTGCGCTCAGCAGGAATTCTATCTATTCCTAATCCTAAAACAAGCCTTCTGCTTTTCTTGCTCTTTGCTCTTCTTGTAATTTTTCCTTCTTTTTCCCTGTTTATGTGTTTTCTCATGCTTCATAAGTGAAACTACATGGTTTTATTTGCCCTTTTGTTGGTATTGCTCACATATTTACGTAAAATTGTTCTTCACTGTGTCTGGCTATACCATCACAGTATTACAAAACATTTAAATATTCTTGTTCCCTACACTGTTTTAGCAAGCTTACATTTGATTTCAAAGTATACTAATTTCAATTACATGCTGATTAATGCACTTTTAATATATAAGGCCTGGATTTTGGATACATATTGAATGTTTCTTGTTTTCATTTCATTAGAATTAGGCTGACTTAATGAGTTATAGTCTTGTAAGCATGTATTTATTTCATAGATTTTCCTAGTTGTTTCCTAATATTTCTGCAATTCAGTAGTTTTAAAAGATTTTCTGGAGCAGTTGTTGACCAGTCATTTATGTGCATATGCTCCTGTCATATAAAATTAAAATACTGTTCTTATAGTGTTAATTAAAACTTCACATGTTCAAAAGTGACTCCAGGTGATTGTATCTTGTCAGACTTTTTCCTATCCTTTGTGTTTCTGTCTTCTAACAGAGTGCACGTACATGAAATACAGGTTTTTCAAGGCTGCACATCTCATAGCAGACAAATTCACAGTTCTAAAAGTTTTAAACTCAACACTACTTTCCTAGTTATTCTTGTTCATTTCTGGCAGCAAAACCAACCATAACATTCTACTATTTTATATTTCTATGATTCTAACATACAAATTCCCTTTTCTCTGTCTTCTGTCACAGGGTTAAATCATAGAATCATAGAATATGCTGAGTTTTCTAATCTTTACTTTGTTATTCCTCTTATTCCTTCATCATGTTTGTATGCATATCTGTACTTGAAATGCATGATACCTCTGCAGGGTTCTCCAGCCCTGGTGTGTATTATTCAAATTCCATTCTCTTAAACACTGTCATCTAGAAAAACCTCTTTTATACCTGTCGTGATTTCTGTCATGAGAACAATACATCTGCTACATCTGCCCTTATACACATCCATAATTATGTGCTAATAAAGTTAAATGTATAAATACATATCAATAAGCCTGTATAAATATATAAAATAATATATAATATATATATTTTATATATAAATATATATACTGTATATTTTATATGTGTATATATAAAGCATAAAAATATGAAGCATAAAGCTATTTTCTTCTTCTATATGTAACAGCAAACAGGGAACAAATACAGACTTCAAAGCATACTGAACAAGAAGCAGAGAAACAAGACAAACAGTCTTGAAGCACCATACAACTTGTTTAGGTTGGGATGAACAAGAGTATGCATGATGAGGGCCTTTTGAATTATCTGGAAGGAATCTAATTAAAGCTTGACTTTAATTAAGTAATCCCTACCTAACAAGAGTGTATTCAATTATATGCTTAACTCCCATGTTTACGTATTTTGCTAAACTGCACAGTGCTAGCATACATGTGTTTGGCTGATTAGAAAAGGATATTTTTAACCGAACAGATTTACATCATAAAATGTCAATTTTTTTTTAATCATAGTTTTACATACCAAAAATAAAACAGTACTGATGAAAAAACAGTAATTGAGAAAATAAACCCACTGAAACAAATAGAAGCAGCCTGACAAATACCAGTGAAGGCCATAAAATGAGCATGAGTGGAAACACCTTGGGGTGTGTTACTTCTCCCCTAGTCCCCACTGCCTGCCTTCTGGGATCCCAGCAGGGGAGAGGGTCAGGTCGTCCCCCAAAAAAAACATAGCACAAAGAGTTGTTGTGTAACTTCAGCCTCAGGCCACAGTCTGTCTGGGTGTTGCCACCAGTGTCACTCACGTCAGCGTGCGGGGAGGGGGAGCAAATCTGCTCCAACCAACCCCCACCAGTCAAGGCTGGCCTGTCACCACCCACCCTGCCCCGAGGGAGATGTGCCCTGCTGGTACCAGGCTGTGCCACCACTGTCACAGCTTGGGTTACAGCAGGAGTGGATGAGGATGTGTGGTTCTTTTAAGAATTCTCCAAAAGAAGCATATTTTAAAATTCTGCTGGTCATCCTTTATCCTTTGACATTTTCTTAGACTTCCATTCTCCACAGAGAGTTCTTGAAGCTGCTCTCAGTGCATGCAGGGATGGAGATGCTAATACTTTTACTAAATACTTCACCCTCAAAAATAAAAAAAAACAATAATTAAAAAAAAAAAAGAAGGATGGGAAGATGATGATGACAAGCATTTCCTGATAAACATTATTCTTAAAAAAAAAAACAAACCAGAGTGTATTTGCAGTAAATTTTGATGTGCATAAAATAGCTGTAGGACTTTAAATGTGGGGGTGTGGTTTACAATTAAAACACCAAAACATTTAACAAATCTTCTGTCTCTGAAATTCATATTTTCTGTAGGTCTTCTGACTTCCTGAAACAATTTGTTGGTGAAGGAAGTGAACATTTTACTCTCTGAAGTCTTACGAGATGAATTAGTGGTCTCATTAATGAAGTAAAACGCCTTGGGGAAACACAGAGACCAAATAACCAGTATCCATCCAGAGATGAATCTTTCTTGTCCTGGAGATTTCTTTGATAATTGTGTAATTTGAATGCCTAGAAGTGCCAAAACACTTTCTATGTATTTGCTTTTGTTGTAAAATCCCTTTCTAAACCATGTCATTGGAGTTCTTACAAGTATGCATAAGAAGTTAACTGCTGATTAAGAAATTTTAGTTTTAGGCTTGGATAAAGCTTCCTTATTTTCAATTGGATATAATTAGCACATACATTCACTCAATGTATTTTCCGATTAGAGTCTTTTTTAAGAATGCAGAACTGCATTGCAATTTTGTAAAAGTCCTGAAGAAATATTACGCTTAGCTACTATGCTAGTAGCTAAGCTGACCAGCAACAAGTGTTTTATACTAAACATCATAGGAGAAGTCAGGTGCATACGTCTCCTAAACTGAAAAAAGCATTGCTCTCCATTGAAATGGGTTGAATTGTCAAAGAAGTGGTAGAATTAAGGCAGTTTTGTCATATGTGAATATGACTCATTTTCTTTCTGTACTAGTTCGGTCAGTGTGAAAACAAAATGAAAATGCAGTAATAAAACCCCAGATGATTCTTCATAAAGACAAGGAATAAAATAAGTTCAATGAAAAAGACATGCTTATGACAATACAGACTTCATAATAAACAAGTGTTTAAGACATAGTACAATACAGAAAGCTTAGTCAAAATTAGAAATTGCAGAGCAGTATAACTCCATAAGTGTTTGTTTTCTCTGTAAGCAATAAAATTGACAGTCTTTTCAGAGTAAGCAAACAACAGAAAATAAATATTTTCCTGAAGTTCACTTGAAGCCTAAAGGGGATACTATGTCAAAACAACCTATCTTCCATTCTTTGCAGCTCTGACTTCTATTCCACAGAGATTTTTTGCTAAGTCGTGAGTACAAAATAAACTGTAAAGAGATCCAAACTTGTCTACAGATTCTACTTATTATTAGCATCAGCTCTTACCATAGAACATGTCACTTGAGACTGGTATTGTCCTTAAAGTATTTCAAGAAAGGTGTTTTGGGTCATCTGAGAAAAGGAAAATCTGGGGTATTTTTATAAAAACCTTTTATCTCAATTACCCATTTGCTTTTTCTTTAAAGAAGCATTCAGTTCACTGGTCTCTTTCAGCAATGGCACATGACAACTTTGTTTGCAGTGGAGATAGTTTTAATTTTTATATTATTCCTGTAACTTTCCAGAAAAATATAGATTGGAAATTGCTATAAATTAGTTCAGATGAGAAAGAACAGTTGTTACTCTACATTATAGTAAATGAATATAAATACAGTTGCCAGTTACTAATAAAGAAAAAACAGTGCTCTAAGGAGGCATCTTGACAAATACATAGGGAAGGTTAACTGTATTGGAATAGTAGAATAGGCTCTGACTGACACAGTATAAATCTATCTTGTATTGCTTGAATATCATCTATTTTTTCCAAAATAATTAGCATAACAATTTAATACATTAATTTGTGAAAGACTCTGTTTTCCAGGAAGTAAAATGGACTGGAAGTGGTAATGAATATATTTTCTTAAATGTTTATCTATATCTGTCTTTGCTAATCTAGAAAATGTTTTAGCTAATGATTTTAAATTACCAGAAGGAAGGCTCCTACAAGGTTAAATTACTCTCATTCATAAAAACTGTTTGAATAAGTCAGACATCTTAAAAAGAAAAAAAAAAAAGCTAGAAATGTCAGCCTGGAAAATTACCAGTTTGTTAAAGCATAAGACAGAATCATGAGGATGAAACATGTCACTAATCAATTGAGCCTGTGTCTCATAGTTTATAATTTTAGGGTTTAAGAGCTAGTTTCCAAATGTATTTCAATAAAGATATTAAAAATACCATGTACCTCTTAATGACAACTAATGTACTCAAATAAAGCAAAATAAAAACCCCAACAGTACAAAAAAATTTAATACCTGTTTATCATTTCAGAAGTTTGGCAGCCATTTGGACTTCAAATAAACTGTATTTGTGGGGTTTTTTCCCTTTATTGACCGTAATTCCAAAAGTTTACTGAAAGATGTGACTCAAATCCTATATTCTGATTTTGATGCATTCTGTAGTGCCCAGTAAATTACTTTTGCCACCATTGTCTCCTCATCAACAATATATCAAGTGGGTGGTATTTGCGTTGCTTGAGAAAAAGTCTAGTCATTAGCATTGCAGTGTCTGGCACCTTTTTTCTTCTCTTTTTCATAATGGCCCCACTTCAGCTGGTGAACTGGGGACTGAGCATTTCTCCTTCTATTCATTCCTACTGTTAGTTCAGTGACTAGTGCACTCATTTGGGAGATGGGAACTACAGCCTCTATTCCTTTCAGTTACAAGCGGATGAGAATCCATGTCTCCTACTCTGTGTGTGCTTTAAGCCTACTGTTCAAAGAGGTTGGTAGGAACACCATCACTGTAATTTGTCAATGCAGGTGCATGCTGCAGCTGTGATTAACTTGGCACTTTCAGAAAAAGTGCTTTTGTACCTTGTCAGTGTAGTGTTAAGCATGCTATCATCATGCTTATTGAAACACATCTGTCTGTGATTTTGTTATTTTCTTCTTGAACTCCAGTTAACATTGACATTTTGTTGCAGCTTTACTCCTAAATACTTGAACTCAACAATTTAGACTGAATATCTAAGTTTGTATGCCAAGGAAACTTTCAGACTACCTGGAAAAGGATTTATTAATTGCAGGCTTCCAAAACTGAGTGCTGGTGGACTGCTGTTTCTGCTGCATCAGACAGGAGGATATAAATTCTGCCAGAACTCCATTTTGCATGTGTTAAGACGTAAGAAAATTCTGATAGTCTAAATCTTTATGTATTTCTTTATAGGTAGAAAAAGAGCTTCTAATCTTAACAAATGCATTTCAGCTCAAATATCAGTAACAACAATTACAAAAGGATGTACAATAATATAATAATGTAATAGTTATTATTTTATTTCTGGTTTTTTTCTTTGTCATTAACAAATGGCAGAATCCATAATCAGTTTAAACTAGTGTGCAATGACGTAGAGTTTTTACTCACTAAGGAGTTTGCTTGATTTTTTTAAAGGAAAAAGGAATCTTACATCTCATTTTTCATTGAGATTACTTAGGAATGATCATGTTGATTGAGCTGTCTTAGAAACAAAAACACATTTATTTTAAATATGTATCATTCCTTGTTCTGAAAGTATGGATATTCATTTATCTGAAAATACTATATACACAAGTATCTTGGTCCACAAATCTGCAGATATGATAAAGCATAGTGATTATAAATATATTTTAAAATAATTTGTGAATATAAAATTTTGATTCTGGTCTCACTCATTACAGAAACAATTGTGATGACTTTTTGTTTCACTTCATTATCATGATTTTTCTAGAGTTTTATAGACTGATCATTATCCTATTACTTAGTTTATAAACATTAGAATATCAGATTGTTTATATGCAATTGAAGAGACTATGTAAATGAATATATATGTGTATGTTTTTAAATCCCACTTTTCTTAATAGCTATACTCAAGAACTTTTTTTTTTTTTAATTGTTGGATTAAAGGATTAACAAAGCAGTGCACTTGTCTTCTAAAATAATTTGAGTTGGGGGAAAAATAATAGACTAAAATATATTCCATTGTCTTCTGCTTTGGAAACTATACAGGGAAGAGTGCACAAAAAACCAGTCTGTTTGTATGTTCACTTTTTAATTTTGATGTCAGGAGATCTCATTGCAGGTAAGAAAAATTACAATATTTTCAGTAACTGATTCATTATATATGAGAAAGTGAAATGCAAGATCCCTCTTGTTAGACAGAAGCAAAAAAGTAAATCTGTGTAGGTGAGAATATGTGTGTGAAAAAAAAAGAGAATGCAGTCATTCCTCTTATTTAGATAATTTTCTATGGGGAAAAAAAGTTTTGTTTTCTGCCTTCAGGCATGAAGAATTTTATATCTTAAAAAATAGCAGTATGTATTCTTTGAACTAGTTGAGGGGTTATTTTTTTCTTGATTTGTGGGTGGGTTGTTTTTTTTTTATTATTATTTTCTAGTAACTTTACTAGATCAAAGGTACAGGCTTAGTTTGTTCAACTGCACATGAACATCTACAGATAGTCAAAATGCTCTGAAGTATCCTGCCAAGCATCTAGCTGTCTTTCCAAAATACTACATGTCCCTTATATCCGCAGTGTTCTTGACAATGTCTCAGACAGACAGAGGATTGCAGAAGGTACTCGTATTCATGTGACTGAACAGGGACATAGTGTGCCTTACAATTAGGTGAGTAGCTCTTTAGTCTCAACAGAGAGGAAGATGTGGACTGTGTGTGTGCATTGTGACTATTATGGGAGCTCAGGCACCTGTATCACTTATAGATACCTAAATCTGAGTGTCTGAATTAAATCAAATCAAACCCTAAATACCTGAAGCAGCTAACTGCGACATAAAGAGGAAACCTGACATATCATTTTCCCTAATTCCACTGGGAGCACCTCTATGTAAGCCTCACTGTACCCTACAGAAAAAAATAAAGGGTGGAACCGCCTTTTGTTATGTCCTTTAAATTAGCAGTTCTACTTTTGGAAATGTAAGCAAGTTTCCTTCAGTTTATATGCAGTTCCTCCTGAACATGTAATTTGCAAGCAAACACAGTGTTAGAATACTAAAGAAGCTGGTCACTAGTTCCAACTCCAAAATTAAATGCACTTTAATTTTTTTTCTTCCAATTAGAGTGTTTCGCATGTTTTTGGAACTTTCAAAGTTACTTTGGTACCCAAAAGAACAAAAAAATCTGCTAACCTATTTTCAGGTTTCATGAGAAAAATTTGGACTCTTTTTGACATTAGTAGGAACCAAAGATATAATGTTTGGTTTTTTAAGATAGTCACAGAAAAATAAAGTCCACAGAATTACTTCTTTGACCTATTTGGATGTTTCTCTTGAAACTAATCAATCCCTTTGATGATGAAAAGAACCATAGCATGTCTACATCACTTTATTTGGCTCAGAAAGGGTAAATCCTCTATTATGTCAAAGTTTTATCTTTTAAAATACAAAAGGTAAAACATTAATCTAATTTTCTTGGAGTAAATAGTGGGTTATATTGATACAAGATTTTTTTTAATACTAAAAATTATTTTAGAATACATGTATTAAAAAATATATGACATTCTGTTGGTGATCATATAAGCTTTCAGGAGCGGAAAGAAGAGAGAACATGCCGGCAGCCCCCAGGTTCAGCCGAGCGAACAGAAAACCAGCGATACCAGGATTGGAAGAGAGACAAGCTCGTCACCGCAGCAGCCCCGCCTCCGTTGTAGCCCTGCCTCCGATGTAGTTTCGTTGGTGGTTCCCCATGTCCTTCCCCCGTCCCTGGGTTCCTATTGGATGTGGGTCAGCCCTTCTCCCTGAGTTTTACCCAATCACCTCAATCACCTCTCATTGTTAACCCCTCCCCCGATGTCCCTTTAAAGAACCGGGAACCTTTGAATTAAACTCTCTCTTACCTGCCAGCCCTGACTCGGTGTGTGTGTGAGTTCCTGAGCTGTGAGCTCCCTATTCAGGAACTGGGGGATCTGGAGGTGGGGAGCATTCCCTTCAACTCTGTCAACATTCTGGTAATAAGAGATTCAAATAGCTGGCTATCTGCTGGAAAATAAATCTAATCTGAACACACGGTCTAAATGTTCCTTGAAAAATACCTTGATTAATAAAGTGGAAGAAACTTTTATGAAAGAAGATACCTTAGAATTTTGCTTTTAAAGCATCAGAAACAAATTATTGAACATCCGAAGCTGGAAAGTAATACAGCTAAGAGTAATCACACATACACAAAAAAAAAGTATTACTATGCGGGAAAGGAAAAGTGGGAACAGCAAAATAAGATGAATGAATTACTAGAGAAATATCCTATTGCTGAGGAAAGCTATGAGGCATACTGAAATAAAGTAATGACTCTGTAATGAGATCTGTAATGACTTTAAAATGTATTAAAAAGGAATCATACAACACTGAAAATAAGGACATGACTGGATATTGCTATAAAGGAATAGGTCAAGCATGTAAGGATTGTATCAGAAAGATATAACCATGAAATCAGTTACAGCTACACAGGGACATTAAAAAAAAAAAAGTGTATTTCAAATAAGAAGACATTGAAAAGAACAGTTCAATTTATAGAAAGAAGGACAGACTGTGTGTTATGTAAAAGAGCAGTGTGAGCAAATGGGGGTTATCTGGGAGATTTCTGGACTGTGTCAAAGACATTTGCTGGACACAGCTGTTGAGGATGGCAACAAGGATGGATAAGGATTGGTGCTCTTTTGAAGTCACTGTTTGCAAATAGCCAAGAACTGTTTGGAGATGTGGTTGCAAACAGCAGCTTTGGCTACAGTAATCCTTCCATTTTAGAGCTTAAGATCTTAAGGGGCAACAGAAAGACAAGTAAAGTAATAAGGATCACTGACTTCAGAAAGGCAGACTTCAGCTTCTTCAGGGAACTATTAGGAATGATCCAAAAGGAGCTTGTCTTTGCACACAAAAAGGACTTCAGAAGTGCTCTGAGATTTTCAGGACAGCATTCTGAAAGCACAAGTGTAATCCATCCCCATGGCATGCAAAGGAATGAGCTGCATTGGGTTTGTGTGGCAAGAGTTTGGTATGGGGGGACTAGAGAGATGCTTTCCATGAGAAGCTGATAGAAACTTCCCACATGTCCAATATGGATGCTCCTGAAGTAGGCTGTGACCCTGTGGGAATCTTTGAGACATTGGATTATATTAATTATTGGGTTGAAATTAACTCAAATTGGGGGAGATGGGGAAGAAGAGTAAGTTGAATCTCACGGAGGTGAGGAAATGCCATATCCCACAAGGCAGTCCCTGTGAGCCTGCTGGGGTGACCCTGGCAGGTCAACCAAAGGCATCCTGGGAGCACTGCTGCAACCTACACCCCCTGGAACCCCTAACCCAGCCTTAGATTGCCTCTCACACACAGTGGGAGCACTACCCCTCACCCTGCCCTGGGATTCCGGAGTGGATAGTGGGCAGGAAGTCCCACCTGGGACGGGTGGCCACAGGGGGCAGAGCACATAAAAACAGCAGCACATGGTCTTCATTTCACTCAAGACCTACCACCTGCCCTGTGGAAGCTAGATTTACAAAGAACTCTCTGGTGGTAGCTATGACCTTATCTTAATCTCTTTTCTCTTTCTTTACTCCTTTTTCTTCTTTTAATCTCTTTTCTTAAAATTTTGGGTAGCTTAAAGCAGATGAGTTGGATTTTGACAAGTTGTGTGGGTTAACATGTGCTACGTCATAGCTTTGTGGAATGTTTGGTTTGGTTGAATTTTTATTTTTAACTTTAAACTTTTGTCAAGATCTCATATTTTCTCCCTTAATTTATGCCAGTTGCCAGTAAAGGTATCTCCTGAGAAAACATGTGCCATGTCTTCTCTTTGTGCAACCTCAAGGTATTAAAGAACTGAGGTCTTCAAAATATTTGGTGGATGAAATTTTGGAGCCTTATATATTTTTAAAAGTAAAACTCCTTGGTAAGCTCGTGGCTCCAGACCTGGGGTCTTACAGAAGCCCACACTAGAGCAGGCTGCTGGCAGGACCTGTGACTGTGGAAGAGACCCATGCTGGAGCAGTCTGCTGCTGGATGGGGCTGGCAGGTTATTTACAAGTTACACAGACCAGGCTGGGGTACTTACCGTTGTGTTTATCTAGGTCTTTAAAGGTAAGCTCCTGAGTTTTCAATGCCAAGAAAAAATTACAAACAGTGGACCACCAACAGTAGAGGAGGGTTGAGCCAACGACCATCTGTACATGTTAGACATGTACACGTCAATGGGACTTGACAGAATGGATCTGAGGACAGCTGGAATGCATTGTTGTGAAGCTATTCTCTTTCATTTTAGGAAGATCATAGAGATCAGGGAAGATCCCCGGGGACTGAAACAGCATAAATATTGCAGCTCTCTTGTATACTAGACAACACACATATATATGGATACAACATGAATTCCACATTTGAACATCATTAATTTTAATATTTATCAGAGTAAATAGATTAGAATTGCAGACTAATAACAGGAATTAGATGAAACAACCATATGCAAAAGTTATACATATCTAAATTAACAGAGCCTGACTGTTTGCTCTAGAGTATTTAAGAAGTTAACTGAAGCAGTACCTGAATCTTTAGTGCTATCAAGGACAAAGGAAGCATAAAGGAGTGAATAATAATAGGTCTTATTTTTGAAAAACATTAAGGGATAGAAATGACCAAGATAGTACAGTCAAAAAGAAGCTCTGTTAAGTAAATTTATTTTCATTTATTTTATTTCATTTATTTCTGTGATAGGATACCTAGCAGATAAAGTGAAAACTGCAAATTACATGCTTGGAGGCTTTTGTTGTTAACATGATGTTTTCTATATCATATTTGTATTGCTACATTTGCATTAAATGAGTAACACCTATTCAGTTAGTATATGAAGACCTATAGTTAACCTATCATTCCTCAGCTGTCTTGACATATTCTTTTTTTACTGTCAGTTTAGTAGAACTAGTTCACAGCATTAAGCTTTTGGTCTTGTACCACTATAATCAATTTTAAGGAAAATAATCAGTCAAAAATCTCCTATTAAATGAAACATGTCATCCATTTCACATGCTTAGAAGGCTGAACTAGCCTAATTGTTTGGTAGTTTTTGAATGTGAGGGGCGTGTTAATTCCATTATTAAAATGTTGAGAAAAAAAAAGTACCACACCAAAGCAAAGAAGCCCCTCCTAAGAACCTGACTGCCAGTCATAATATACGGAAACAAAAGAGCATGATTTATGTCAAGTGTAACTAGCCAAANGGGGGGCGGCCCCTCGCGATCTTGCGGGCGGATCGGTCCCCCGCGGCTTACAGCGGTTTTCGGGAAACCAGCGCGCAGAGGCGAGCGAGACGCGGACTGCGGCTTCCAAACCCGGCAGAGAGCATCCCCTCTCCCTTCCCGCGGGCTGTGACAAGTTTGATTCTTGAAAATTCTTTGAAACAAAAGAAAATTGGTCCTCGGATATAATACACAAGCTTCAAAGCAGAACAAGTTTTTCTTCTCTCTCTGGATCAAGAGAGCCTTACCAAGAATCTCTCTTCAGAAACCCTTGACAGTAATAACTCCACAAATAACTCTGAAATCTTTAAGAATACTCACCAAAGTCTGAAGTTGCTACCGAAACCATACATATGATCATGCAAGTCAAACATTTACCACTTCTTCTGGAAGCCCCTCTTTCTACTACTTTTATGAAGCACAGCAGTTTGCAAACTGCTCTATTTTGTGTCCCCTATCATTACCCCAGGACATTAAGAAAAAAAAAGGGATTTACACAGTATATTCCTTATTCTACTATTTGCGTTGTATTTGTATTGATTAGTATTACAATTTGCCATTTCTTTGGGACTCTCTATGTTTCTTAATTAGAAACAGATTAAAATGTCAGGATTAATAATAAATCTTACTCATGACTTCATAATTAAAAAAAATCTGAGGAGAAATACATTACTTACTCTAACAGACTGTGATAAAAAGACACAAGGTGTTTAATCCAGATACCTGAACTTATGTCTTTTTACATGCTCTAGGAGTGTCCATCTAACCTGTCAAGCTGCCTCTCCAGAAAAGCGTGGGGTTATTTCAGATAATCTATGGCATCTTAGAGAAAGGCTACTGAACTGAGCCTTTAATTGTCACATCTTAAAGCAGACAGTACATCTGGTCAGCTGAAAAGATCTCTAGACTCTCTTAATTATATTGTGGATACATTTACAATAATCATCTGATTTTTCTTTGTGATCAAATATTGGTGTTTTAAAGCTATTTAATTGAATCTGAAGGCACATATCTTGAGTCAAATGACTTGTACTCCAGAAATCATTATTGTAAGCATCTAGGACAGGATACAGTTGCTTGAACATGGGCATCTATTCACATTTCGTGTGCTCTAAGGCACTTTATAGTTTCAGTACTGGACCAGTGGGGCACTCACATGCTTTTTGAGCAGCAGTTGGAGACCATGCAGAACAAAAGATATTATGCTCAAATTGCATAACTTGTCTGTTTTTTGGCAACTGGAATCTATTCGTAAAGATAAATGTATTTCATCCAAACTGCTTTTATGTACCTTGTTCTTAAATAAAGTATGAGTTACAGTGACATGGAGACAGTTGGGTGAATGGAAAAATATTTCAGAGGCATGTGCATGCCTCTGTGTGCAGAACAAGAGAATGAATGCAAATTAAAGCATAACTCAGCACTACTGAAAGGATACTCTTTCCTTTCCTGGTAAATATGTCTCCTTTTGTTCCAAGTTCCAGAAGCATATAGTACCTGGAGGAACTTGTGCTGTTGAAAGGAGACTCTGGACTTCATGGCTGGTTTTTGTTGCTTTTTAAAAATAATATGGTTGTCAATGCCTATGATCAATTCTCGATATGCCAATATGAAATCATAAGAAATTCTACATCTATTTCTTACTAAGAAAAGATTTGAGTCATTAATGTTGTTGATCTTTACCAAAGAAAAGATTTTTCAACTCTCCCCAGCTTTTTAGTGTTTTATTTTTTTACAGTTCTCATATTAAAGAGAAATAAGAAGAATTGACAGACAGTCATGTTAATAATGTATTTATAGTGTTGTTTTTGTTAAGCATATCTTGAGGTAAGCTCCTCCCCCAATGTGATTAGGACTTTTCATTATTAATTATGCCTTGTAAACCTAAAATAATATTACACATGTATATATTCATGTAACAACAACTTACTTATTTAATATATACATTTTATTTAAGAAGACTTACATTTTATACTGCAAATATGATTGCATTCTGCTTACCCTAAGACATTCAGAAGTAAAAAATGCTGATTTTTGTTTGATTTTCTAATCCTTCTGTTAGAAACATTACTTTGTAATCGTATTCTAATTGTAAACAATGTATTTTCAAAAATACCTGTTCAGGTTTTGTAAGAACTTCCATAGCAAATGTTTGATTTTTTTTCTTAGCTTTCTCAATATCCACAATAAAATAGTGGTCTTTCTGTTGCCAGTAGGAATTCATATTCTGATTGTTACTCTTTATGATATCTACTTAGGAGACGGAAGCTCTTTGTTAGCAAAGAAAACTATCAAGATGGTATTTTGCTACTTTTTAAAAAAAATTCTTTTTTTTTTTTTAATACAGTAAGAAAATTCCAGTGAAATAAAGTAAATTTCAAATGTCATATTTGTTCACTTTTACAGATGGGGACTG
Organism: Cephalopterus ornatus; assembly: GCA_013396775.1. NCBI lineage: Eukaryota > Metazoa > Chordata > Aves > Passeriformes > Cotingidae > Cephalopterus > Cephalopterus ornatus. Next base: position 52,579 of record VZRE01006255.1, on the reverse strand, counting down.
CTTAGGATTGAAGACAGACTCTCCACTGCAATCTTGAGCTATGTACGTGACAAAAAAGCCTTGTTGGTTTGTTTGTTGTTTTTAAACAACTGCATGTATTACATTCAGATATGTCACGTATCACAAAATAACTTTTTCTGCCTTCTAGGCACTATACCTATTTCAGCCTTAGTTTCCACTGACTGTCTCATTTCACGAGACTAACAACAGCAAAAACTTCACAAAATAATTTAAGGACTTATTTTGACCTTATAATCTCTTGGATAAGATCAGACCTACCATAGCAAGAAACAACATGGACAATGCTCTTGGAGCTCATCTGTCAAGCTCTTTTTCCAGTATGGATTTCTCCAAGCTAGAATTTTAAATCTCTTTCAGTTTGAGTTAATGGATAGCCATTTAGATTAAGTTGAATGATAAAGCTGTAAATTATACTCTAGGCATTACGCAAATGTTTGTTCTTGTGGTATTTTCGCTATTTTTTCCCCAGGATTGAAAAAAATGCACAATTCAACAATAAGTAAAGTTTTGAAACCAGAAATTACTGATTCAGCTATTCAATATTTTATGTCTGTGAGCTTCCTGCTAAGTAAAACACTCTGCAATTGCTGCTACAGAATGTTGTTTTGCTGATTTTGAATCTTAGTGTAATAAAGATTATTTTTAACACGTAGTTTTGAATCCTCTGCAAACTGAGTAAATTCAATTTCTGTTCCAAGTACACTGTCATACCAGTGGCTATTACAACATGAGTTGATTTTGGTGGGATTCCATTTATTATGTCTTTCAAACCTACCTTATTACATGCAAGAAGAATATTCTCAGGACCAAAATACATGTATAATAGTAACTAATGTTTGGAGCTATGATTTTACACCACTAACTCTGGACTAAGAAATATTTCATCAGAGGAAATCTGAATGAGTCAGCATTTCAGAGAATCACAGAATGGCCTGGTTGGAAGAGACCTTCAAGATCTTCTAGTTCCAGCCCAGCTTCCATGGCCTTAAATACTACCAAAGAGGGGCATCCACAACCTCTCTGGGCAACCTGTTCCAGTGTGTTACTACCCTCTGAGTAAATAATTTCTTCCAAACGTCTTATCTAAATCTCTCTTTAGTTCTCTTTTAGTTCTCTGAGTTTTCTTTTTTTTCTTCTTTTTTTTTTTTTTTTAATATATATTCTGAAAGGTAGTAATTCTCTCAGCTTGGTAGCAATATAAAAGCTTACATCAAACAGAGTTTGGGGTTTAACTCTGTTAAAAAATCAGGATAAAAAGGAAAACTTTTTTTTCCTCAGTTGAACTTTATGAACAAAGTAGAAAAATGCAGATGATCTTATATACTCTAAATAGCTCTAGGCCAGCCAAACCAAACTGTTACAAGCATCAAATAATCCATTTACTGTGTGAAAATCAGAACAAAATACAGCTTTTCCCTTCAGTAGTAAAGAAGTACAAAGCTGTTGATTAGATTAAATAGCAGCATCTAAATGATTTTGTATTTCCTGAAAAATGTGCCCCAGCACTTCTTTACTGAATTAATGTTATTTTCAAAGTAACATGTAGATAGATAAGTTAATATTTTCAAGATCTTATGCAGTGACATCTGAGAACTTTTAAGTGAAATTACGTTATGCCTCTGTATATTAATAAAGTTTTTGCAACATGCTAACAGGACTCAATAGTGTAATTGCCTGATAAATAAATAATTAGAAACAGCTTTTCTATGTGATTTTTAACATGGTGTTTTGAAAACCTCCTTTTATAAGGTGTGTAGTTTCTTCTCTATTCAAGCAAGCTGGTATGAGTCTGACAACCTTGAGAGGGTATGTGCTTTAAAATAATTATTTAGCTATATTTGTGATATAGTCCATTAATTGAATGGCCTTCCCTTTAAATATCCAAGAATGCTGATATTCCTATAGAATAGAATAGAATAGAATAGAAGTAATTTCAGTTGGAAGGGATCTAAATTAGGCCAAGTCTCTGACCAAGTTAGGGCTGAACAAAAGTTGAAGCACGTTGTTAAAGGCATTGTCCAAATGCCACTTAAACACTGAGAAGCATGTGGCATCAACCATCTCTTTAGGTATCCTGTTCAGTCAACACTGAACCTCCCCTGGTGCATCTTTGAACCACTCCCATGTGCCCCTTCACTGATAGCCAGGAGAAGACACTAGCACCTCCCTCTCCACTTCCCCTCCTTTGGAAGCTGTGGAGAACAATGAGGTCCCCCAGTCTCCTTTTCTCCAAACTAGACAGAGTCCCCAGCTGCTCCTGATGGAACATTCCTTTCAGCCCTTTCACCAGATCTGTTGGCCTCCTCTGGATTCATTTACGGAGCTTCACATCCTTCTTAAACTGTGGGGCCCAGAACTGCACACAGCACTCCAGGTGAGGCCACACCAATGCTGAATAGAGCAGGATAAGTTGTATAACAGAAAATTTTTGTATCCTTCTAACTTTCAGGTTTTATTCAGAAGAAACACTAGGACTTTCCACAATTAGTTGCTGGCTATTTAATCTTCCATACAAATGTCATCTATGTGCACTGTTGCCTGCTGTTAAAACCCATTTTCCTTTATTTTTACTATTCTTTTAATAACATGGAACAAACTGTGGTGAGTATTATGAATAAATAGAGCCTGTATTACTCCTTCTAGCCTCAAAAGCTCACGTAGGTTCCTTGCAATCTGAATATAATAGGGAAAGAAAAATCTGATATTTGGAAAATTGACAATTTTTGTATAATATTAAGATGCTTTCATTTGAAACATTGCAGTCTGCTGTTCTTGGTGCACATTTAAAGCAAATTATGTTCCATAGTGCATATTTGGCTTGTTATATGGGCAGCACACTGAAATTTTCCACTTTTAGTAGATGACAGATTTCAACATGAAACCTTTTCTTTAAGAATACTAGCTTTTTTTAAAAAAGAAGGAATCTGTGTCTGCAGAAAACTCAGCTAAAAAAGACATTTAATGGGCTACCCTGTGGGTTTTAGTTGTAGCACACTGCTCCTTGACATTGAAGCCAAATGATACCAGGTTATGGTATAACCCTATCTGGCAGCTAAACCCCCTCTGCCACTCGCTCACTCCTCCGCAGTGGGGTGGAGTAGAGAATCTGAAGGGTAAAAGTGAGAAAACTCATGACTTGAGATAAAGATAGTTCAATAGGTAGAGCAAAACCTCTGCATGCAAGCAAAGCAAAACAAGGAATTCATTCACCTCTGTCAATTGTCAGGCAGGTGTTCAGCCCTGCCCAGGAGAGCCAGGCTTTTTCAAACATTAACAGTGACTTGGGAAGTCAAAACACTGCAACTCTGAATGTCCACCCCTTTCTTCTTGAAGAGGTTATATATACAGTTATATGAAGCACAGTTTCTTGGGACTACACGGGCAAGAAAACAAACTTCACCTGATTTAGACTAAGAAAGCATGAGGGGCAGGAGCGGAGGAGAATATATAAATACTTAATATCATGTCTTTGTTGTATTGGGCATATTAATCAGCAAGTTCTTTTCATACTGACATATATTTCTGTGAAAAACTGGGACCATTCTCATCCAGTCAAACTTTCTACAGTTTTAACTGTCTGTGTAGGATAAAATGTGGTCTAATTTTAGCCCCCAAATGTCTAGTACATGAAATAGATGCCTTTTGAGTCAGTAGTTTTCCTTCCTCATGTTCTCTTTTAGTGATTCATATGCACTCTAATGTTTGAAGCAGCACAATAAACAAATATTAGGCAGTTACTGTTTTTTCTATAAATAAATTACTGTAGTTCTCATTCCTTAAAGAACACGCACACTAAGAAGTATTTTCCTGGTATTTCCCCCAGAGTCTGTTAGTAGTTGCACATACAAGAAAACACTTTTCTTTTTTTTTCCACTATGAGGGTGGTTGAACACTGCAACAGATTTTCTAGAAAGATTGTGCAGTCTCCATCCTTGGAGATATTCAAAATTCATCTGGATATAGCTCTATGTGGTCCTGATTAAGCTGGGAGTTTGGACCAGATGGTCACTTCTAACCTCAGACATTCTGTCATTCTGGAATTCTGTAAACTTAGGTGTTATGTCTATGTTGCTAGGATATGTCAGATATGTATGTGTTTAAATAAGTTTTCTCCTGTGCACTGCTTTGCATTTATTGATTTTTTTTTTTTAAGTATTTTCACCACAAGACCAATCTTAAGCTTTCACAGATTCTCGTTTCTGGTTCTCTTACACAATGAAAGGTACAATCTCTTCATTCATATTGGCTACTATTTTTTATGTCTATGTAACTTCATATGTTCTCCTATTAAGACTTCCAATGAAAACTTTTTTCTAATAGCCAGATATGTTTGGTTTTTTGTTTTTGTTTTTGTTTTTTTTTTTCAGGAATCACTGCATTGGCTTGTTGTTTTTTTTTTCTTTGATCAACAACTCATTCTCTAAAATGAAAGCCAATCATGGTGGCTTTGTGGTTTTTTCCCTTTAGAAAATTGAATGTAGAGAGAATCTTGGTAACATTGTTTGTACTTTATTTCCTTCACTGTCCTACAGATGACGGATTTGATTTCTTTTAGACTGGCTGTATTCTGTCATCATGTAAACCTGCTATCTGAGGTTTTGTTTCATGTGTTATGAATCTGAAGAAGTTCTGATACAGAAATTTCTCTTTCATATAGTTGAGTAACTGTAAGATTATGAGACATAGTTTTCCACTGGTTCACTTGCAGGTTTGTTAGAAATTTAGGTTTCAGAGGGTTTTGATCTTTTATAAATATTACTTCAGATGCCTGTGTTTACAGACATACACACACTCATGTCTGAAACCCATCAGCATTGTAACACAATATATAATTCTGTGTGAAATAGGTTTGATAGCAGTCAACCTTTATACAAATACAAGCAAGAAAGAAGACAACATGAAGTCACTGACTCACATGTAAATGTCTAATATTTTGTTCAATATGGTAAGGCTTCTGAAAGGTCTGAAAGAAGCTATGACACATAATCAAAAACAGGGTACCAGCTACAAGTTAGACAGTGTTACAAATGGCACTAGACACCTTTGCAGGGAAAACTGAATTCAGTCCCCATTTTATGAATTAAAATCAATCAGTAGAAGTGTTGGTTCACTTTGTCCTTGTTATTTAATTAAAAATATCTCATGTTCAGCAAGCTGTTAAAAACTCCTAGGCAGAATTCCAAAGCAGTGTTTGGAACCACAGATGAGCTTCCTTACTGAAGCATCTGCTCCTATGGTGAGAATCATCATGCAACTTCAGATGCCTAAAACAACTCAGTTGCTCAGACTGAGTCTTCTGCTGTCATTTTAAAGGTCCTAAGGTAACCAGCATGGGACAGCCTCACAATAAAATATTTCTGTATGGTCCCAGAATTTATGGAGTAGCATGTGGAGACCAAGTGAAATATCCTTGGGAGCTTTTGATGACAACGCACTCCTATGATTAAGGAAGATCAATTTTGTTCTTTGTCCTTAGAAGGCATCTTTAACAGGTAGAGTACTTGTAGAGAACAATACAATTCACCCAAAGGTGTTTGAAATAAGATTAGTGCCATCATGAATGCATTTCCCATGGAAATTTTTACGGTACCAGGAAGTGTACACTGTCATTTCCTACAGTATTGTTTGCTTAAGGATTGAGCATATGTGGAGAATTGAAAGTATTATGGGCAGATTCATAACAATATGTGTGAGCAACACATAAAATCTGTCATATATGATGATATGATATTTCATTTTCCCTTTTATTTTTTACCCTTCTTTTACAAGAGAAGACATTGCATCTCCAGTTTTGGCCTTATTTTCAATGAAGGTCATCACAGCTATGAAGGGCTTAGTTCAGTTATCTGATACCTGTGAAATTTCCCAAGGTATCTAAGGTATCCATAGAAGACTCATCTATATTACAAAAGAACTGCAGAACCAGAAAAATCCATAAAGCAGTAGATGGCTATGTGCTGAGAGTGGAATCCATCTTAAATTTCTAATATTGGTCTTTACTTTCATGAATATGTTTGGGAGACTTTTTATGTTTAAAAAAAGGACTAAGATTGCAGTAATGCATTTCTGCTGCTTTTATTTGGCAGTTTACTTCAGACAACGATCTCAAGGTAAAAAAGAACTTCTGAAAAATGCAATAAGTTGTTTATTGTTCCTGGCAGAATTTAATTGTGTTCATAGTTTTTACAAACTTTAATTTATTTTAATATTTATAGTGGGAAACATCACTAGTCTTGGAGAATGACTTTTCTAACTAAACAGTTGAAAGTTTTATAACTGTAGTGGTTTCACTTGAGCATAATACTTCCAGAGAAGAAGGATACTTTATTGGAAACAATAAGTATGACAAAATGCACTAAAAATAGGCAACATTGAAATGGATGGATTTATTAAAGATTTATTTACTTATTTAGGAAAATACCTTGCTGTTGCTATTCACAAAACATTGTCAATGTGTATTTTATCAATTTAAAAAGTAATTTGATAGCATTTCCAAAGGTAGTGTAGTCAAGAAAATAAAGAATATTCTGTCTATGTATCTGTAATAGCCTGATAAAACTAGATGCACACTCGATCCACGAAATTTTGACACTGACTTTAGCAAAGGTCATTTCCTACCACTAAATTCCAGTTTTTATTTTTGATTAATTTTCAGCGACTCAGTATTTTAAACAAATATATTGCCAGAGATACAAATTGCAATTAAGCTAACCCCCTCAAAAATCTATCAGCTGCTAACTTTCTCTGATGATCCACTGCTAATGTGGAATGAAGACTGATGGTTTACAGATAAATTTTTATCTAACTTACTCAATTAGGTCTCTGGGTGCAGAGATAGGGCCACAAACAAAATTTAAAAGCTAAAGCTAAAATGAGACAAGGCACTGTGATGCTTGGTAATGTATTCATTGACTAGAGGTTAGAAAACTCGTTACAAGAATTGAATTCACAGTGCTAAATTAAGCTTTTAAAATTTTTGTACAGATTACATGGGAGAATTAAATGGCACAGAACAGGGTAAAAATAAGCTTGTAAGTTGCAGGGAAATATGTCTGAAAGTGTATCACTCTTGGATTTAGGGACCTCACTTATGGTTGCAGCTAGCTGCCTGTGTGAAGTCGTAACCCATGGTACAGGTGGTTCATATATTTTCTGAAGGAAATGACCTTGACTGGCTGCCAGGTGCCCAGCAAACCAATCTTTACTCCCTCTCTTCATGAAGACAGGGGAAGAAAATATGATGAAAATCTCATGGCTCGAGATAAGGACAGGGAAATCGCTCACCAATTAACATCATGGGCAAAACAGACTCAATTTGGGAAATAATAATTTAATTTGTTGACATTTAATTAGAAAGTAGGATGATGAGAAATAAAAACAAATCCAAAACACCCTCTCCACATCCCTCCTTTTTTGCCCGACTGAACTTCACTCCTGCCTCTCCCATCTCCCGAAATAGCACAGAGGGATGGAGAATGAGGGTTGCAGTCAAGTGATAGCACTTCCTCTCTGCTTATCCTTCCTCCTTACACTGTTCCCCTGATCCAGAATAGAATCCTTCAGATGGGACACATCCCTTCAAGAACTACTCCAAAGTGGATCCTTCCCATGAGCTTCAGCTCTTCAAACACTGCTCCAGCGTGGATCCTTTCCTGATGGACTGATCCAGCTTGGGTCCCCCCAGGTCCTGCCAGAAAGCCTTTTTTTGCCCTTTTTTAAATATAGTATCACAGAGATTCCCCCAGCACTGCTGATGGGCTCGGCTTTGGTCAGCCAGACTTCCAACTTGGAGAGGGTTGAAACTGGTTCTGCCCTACATAGTGTCTTCTCACAGAAGCCATCCCTGCAGGAAAAATGCCAGATGAGACAAAATCTGTGTTTGTGGCCTGACAGTAAACATAGCTACCTAAAATGTGAATGAACTCCTCAGTTCCATTTCTAGAATTATTAGGGGGTGAGTGAGTGTCATTCTTTGGTTTGTTATTCTTTGCTTATCCTATTGTGCTTCTAACATAAAGCAAAGATAAGAGAATTCAAGTTTCTGTTAGATTGATTCCTTCAGATTTGGGAACCAAACCCTTTATTAAAATAGGTGTTTATTTGTAATGGTATATCAGATCTGTTTCAGTCATTATTGCTGTTTTCATTAAGGGTATTTATTTATAAAAATAAGAAAAATCAATAAAATAAAAGCAAGCCTGTGTATAAAACAGGAAAACAATACAATAATATAAGACACTAATTGTCTCATGGCTTATCAGGAAGATCAAATTTAACAAGATGAATAATTCAAAATTAAATTTAAATATAAATTAGACTTGTAAACAACCATAATAGCAATAACTATAATTAATTGAAACAATCATAAAAACCATAATTATATTTTTAAATAAAATAAAGACTACACGTTTAAAACACACCTGGATAATTTTACATGAAAGAACAAACAAGACAAATCACTTTAAAAAATGTGTAAAAGAAGAGAATGTGTACTTCTGTCTCACATACTACTAAATATTTTTCAACCTAGTGTCATACAACCTGATCATAAAATATCAACAAAATAGGTGGACTGTTAAAGATTTGGTTTACTATTTGCATATAGATTAATATACTGTGACTTTAAGAATTTAACCTTTTGTTTATGCACACTTTAATTTGAAAATGCATAGCCCTGAAATTTCTTAGTAGAGTGATTCTTAGTATTTCTAAAAAAGCACAGTATGGTTTTTCTTTGTTTCCAAAGATGCTAGTAAATATGTAAAAATAATTTTCTATGTCTATATAATCTGTGTAATAATTGTGAATCATAAATTATGAAAATATTCTAAAGTGGAATCACTAGCTGCTCTGACAATCTTATTCTAATATGCACTTGGGGCTTAGGTCTGATCACTTTTTACAAAAAACTATGCAACGATACCTGTTTCGTAGGCAGAGATTATTCCCTAGCCTTTTGTTATTTAGCCGTGGAGATGAGCCAGGAGATGGTGAAGATCACTGAGCATGAATCTGGTCACCTTTAAAATTTCCCTACCGCCTCAAGGCTGCATCCTGACTACCTGTTTGGATGACACATCAGAGACTGAAGTATCCATCTTCTTGTTGTCAATGAGGAAAATGTGATACATTTGAAAAATCCTCGGCAAACAATTGAAGAATTGGACTGCCAAGGCATAATGACTGCACCTGCCTGGAGTTAAGATGCAACTTATAATTCCAGGTAGGCTTTATGTAGTCAGTCACGCTGCATGCTATATACAGACAGTACTGTAAAAACAAAACAAAGACAACACAAAGGCACTAACAGGCTGACATATAAAACTTCCATCTTAATATCAAATCTTGCATATATGAGCAAAACATATAATCAGTGACACAAGAATTTAATATCACTTAAGCTTACAACATCTGAAGAAACCCAAATATTAGAATTTGAATAGAAAAGGCATAAGCTTCCTCCTTTCTGTTCAAGAAGCATCTGAATGATCCATATGGTTTGGTTTTAGATAGTCCTGTGAGGAGCAGGGAGCTGGTCTCAGTGATCCTTACAGGTCCCTTCCAACCTGAGATATTCTATAAATTTATAATTCTATTTCTTGACATGTTGTTGTGGCCTCAGAGCTGTTAGAACTGACTATAAAAGTATTCTGAAGTGTTCTGGTTTGAAGTGATGGGATAATGCTTACTGAGAGAACAAGAATTTGTACCATAATAGTGCATAGAAATAATACTTCCCACAAACAAGATGAAAAAAAAAAAAAGTTTACTAGTTCATACCTTTGGGATTTTTTGATGTCTGGGGTTTTATTTTCATATTTGAATGATAGTGATTTCAAATACTTTTGCTGCATAGGAATAGTTGTTTTATAGTGTTACTTTCAAGTAGGCCCTGATGCAGGTTGACAAACAGCTGCATTTAATGTTCTTGGTGTAGCTGTCAAAGATCCAATTATTTTCAGCGGAGATGGAGGACTTAACTGTTGATGTGAGCAGCCATGAAGATGGCCTGATTAGAAGAGGAAAATTACTGAACAGAATAAAATGTCTGCTGAAAAGTCTGCCAACTTGGGAGCTGTGAGCCTGGAAACTGGCACTGGGAACCAGAAACATCTTTGAAAATTGTGGCTGGTGTCTTTGAAGTACAGCTGGGTACATAGAAACCAAAGACATCTTGAGATACCATTGAAAAGTGTAAATCCCAAGAAACTGTAATGGCAACTTATCATCTAAAAAAGTGTCTATTATATAAAAAGGACCTAATTTTTATCCAGAATGAAGCCTCTCTCTCTAAGAACTTCCCATGCTGCATATGCTTTTTCTTTCCTAAACAGGCTGAATTCTATGCAAAAACTTTCTATGAGATCTTGGACTTTCACTGGGGACACCTAGTAAATTCCAGATTCCACTATATGGATCATCTGTGAAGTTAGATTGTTACTTTTTTGATATCCCCTCTGGCCCACTTCTGGGGTTGGTTCAGTTTTTGATCCCGCCTCTGGTATAATTGGGTCCCCTTCTGCAATCAGTTTGTCCTCCCTTTTGGGGTGGTTTGACCCCTTCTAAAATCTGTCTAATTCACTTGATACCAATACTACATATCCATGTAAGGAATCTGTCAAAGTATATCTGCTATTATATTGTTGGTAAGTTGCTTCACTAATTATAAGTTTGTAGTGACTTTTAACATTGTATGCCTCTGTGGTTGTTGATATATGAATAATTGCTACTCTTATTGATTGCTACCATATTAGTAATTGAAATGATGTTATTGATTACTGATAGTAAATTTTAATAGCTTGATATATATATACACAAAAATACATATCTATATATAATATATATTAAAATGCCATTAATTAATCATAAGCATATTTGCTTGTCCTGATATTTGAGGTATTGTGCTTGCTAGAGGTATTCTTTTTTTGTGGTATTTATGATAATCTGTAATTTAGAGAAATTTAGAGGAGAAACCCCCCCGTATACTTATGTGTTATGGAATCCTATGAAACATAGTCATTATCTCTATATATCTGCAGCCTGCCTAGCCCTTTAGGTTCTGACATTAATTAGAAAGAAGTGAGATTCTGTAAAAAACACAGGTCATGCATGGATGCAGGCACTTGGAGAAAAAAAATAGAAAGGTAGTAGAACGCGAAAAAGTGCAAGAAGCCCTGCAAGCAGAATTTCAGGAGGGGCAGGAAAGTTTGGGGCTTCTCACAGAGACATATGCAACTGCAGGTGAGAGCTGTTAGGCAGGAAGCTCAAGGCATTTTACAGTGACTTAGAGCAAATAGAGCAATTGTCCCTTGAAACTCACAGTCCTGATAAAAGTCAGCTATTGCAGCAACTAGAAACCAATCTCAGACCTTCTGTTTTTACAACAGCCAGAGCAAGAGCATACATGCTCACTCTCAGAGAGTGAGACCATTGAAAAGATACATATACTGAAAACTGATAGTAAGGAGGATGATTCTGGGCCTTTTGTCCCTTCTTCAAGAATCTTTAGAATCTGTTCAGAAATTCTGTGCAAAGTTCAGGAACCAAACAAATAGACATTAAAGCTTTTTAAATCTTCACCTACTTCTAGGATGTTTCCAGACAGTTTTGTCAAACTGTTCAGAAAAAGGGGTTCACTCAGGGTCAGAGAACTTAATTGATGTTGTTTCTCATAAAAACAGTCCTCATTTTGAGAGGACTGCATTTTCCTTAACACTGTTAATAATGTCCAACAGGAACTATAACATTCCAACTGGTATAAAATATGGTAATTTGGTTTTTTTAAACATGTAGGACAAGAAAAACAAATACATATATTCTTGAGTTAAACTGAGTGTGGTAGAAGAAGCTTCATGTTATGTTAAAAAATAATTTATTAACCTCTCATTTGTTCATATGACAATTCTTATTCCTTTATTAATCTTTAATTTATTTTTGATAGAAAGGTTGAAGAGGACAGGCAACTGTCAAAGCCCACCACTAAGTTCCCATCAGCTAGAAACCTTAAGGGAGAGGTAAATTGACTATCAGGGTATATGTGGCTCATCAGCCTGTCGAAAAATTGGCTGTGGGGAAAGGACCAACTTTTAATGAGTGTCTTGAAAGTATGATTATTTTCTTTCTTCTGTTTTCAGACCATTAATCCTCTTCATAATTTTGACATCAGTTTTACTGATTTGAGTATTCTTCCTACTCAAGACAAAAATATAATAAGGTGTATTATTATTAATACATACTTTTTATCTTGAGCTCTGTGATTCTTTGAATGTGTAAAAATCCGTCATACATATCAGGGTTCTTTCATATTTTACAGGTGAAAAGACTGAGGTGAAGCTGATTTTGTCCCTAAAATAATGTCAAATGCATATTAGGAACTAAAATGTAGGGATAAATGTAGTCTTCCTTACATGGATGTAGTACCATTATTTGAAATTCAATAACTGGTACTCGAATTGTTCAGATCAGAGACCTGAAGCAACGCTTAACAGCCTCCAAGTAAGGGAAAAATAAACTGCCCCCTGAGGCCTTTGTGGAGGTCTGTGTCTGTTGTGAGCATATACATCAGTGAGACTGGTTTAGTGTATGAAAATTAGTTATCAACAAGTACTTCAGTATTTAGTTAATGTATTTGTAAAACTTTTTTGACGCATTTCTGAGTGATCTGAACAATGAAAAATAGCTATGTATGATAATTTTAAGCAAGTTAAAGCTTCTGCTGTGGCACTTCAGGAACAGATTTGGCGCTTTTTTTTTTCCATTTCTTAACCATTATAAGTATCTGATTTTAATTATCTTTTATTTCTTAAAGAAATTGTTCCTCATTTTATGATTGGTGAATATTAACCTCGTCTACATGTTGTATACTCTATGTGATAGCATCTCACATTACTGAAGATCCTGCCTAAGAAAAGAAAAACCCCAAAACCCAAATTGTCCCCCCCAAAATAAAAGCCCAAACAAACCACTACAAGACAACAAAAAAAAGCGCAATCCAAAACAATACCTCAAAACCTAAAATACCAACAGGAGAAACATTATACTGATAATTGGCAAGGTGAGGGGGAGGGTGGGGAGCAAATGTCTGAGATTAAAAATATGGACTTGTTCCATGAGTGAAGAAATTCATTCTGCAAAGGAAAAAGAAAAGGCAGTATTTGTTTTCACTGTGCTAAAGAAACATTAAAAAAGATACAAGATTAAAGAATTTTGCACTATTTTTATTCTATGCAGGTATCATTTTGCTGATGTGATTTGTTATAAGTATAGCTCAGGAGCAAACAACAAGCAATTAGCAAGCCGCCAAATTCATAGTTAGCAGCCAATGGAAACAAATTAAGCTCATCATAAAAGCAGTGGGTTTTGTAGATACTATATTTAAATAATCCATTTTAGCACACTATCAATCCACAATACTGAGAACCATTTTGAAAACTAACATCATTGGACAAGACAACAAATTTAGTACTTTTCAAGGGAAATTTGAAAATGGATAGTGTTTATGATAATTCCTATGTTACCTAAAAAAATATTAAAAAAAATTATGATAAGAAGGATTATGTAAAACTGAAATGGAGAAAGTTCTTAGCAGATGGTTTATACATTATATATATTTGATTATTTCCTTGATAATAATAGACTCAATTTAGTAGCTGTGACATTTTCATCATAAAACTAAAAAAAATATATTAAAGGAAACATCTCTAATTTAAAATCTTTTTTGTTTGGAAAATTGTATAGGTTTTCACTTGTGCCGTGCAGTGTTTCGCAGGAATTTTTTACCCATGCCTCAGAGAGCTTGCTGTGTCCATTAGAATGACACAGACAAGGAGAAACGGGAAACAGAGGAAGGCCTAGAGAAATAAAGATGATGAAATGTTACACTACTTCATCAGAAGAATGTACTGATGCTCTTCTTTGGGGAATGATGTGTCAGAAAATGAGGAAGCAATAACAGAAGGACTGGTTTTGAAGAAGGACACTACAGTGCAGGCACATAATTCCATTTGAAGGAGAGAGGGGACAAAGCATACGCAGCTTGACAGTAGCAGCAGGAGGAGAAGACAAATAGACTAAAAAGATGTGCAGAGTATTCAAGACACAAGGAGAACAGTATGGAAAGATCAAATACAAGGAAGGAATTAGGAATTGCTCATTCCACTGAGAAAACTGAAGCTGGAATTAAGGAAGAGAAATGACAGTGAAAAACATTCAGGGAGAGGATGTGTAGAGAAATGGCTTTATCATAGTGACGGGAAGGGAAGAATGCTGTGGCTGTGAATATTGCTGTCTTTCATATGTGGGGACGGGGGAGACAAAAATTGTGAGGCTGTAGGTGAAAGAGGCAGGATTTGAAAAGCAGTGTAAGAACATGAAATGGAAAGGAAGTGTGATGGTTGATAAAAAACAGAATATGAGGGTACAACAGTTGTGACTAAGTTGATTCTGTAGCTTTGATTTGGGGAAGTAAAGAAAAATGTGTTCAAAATAAATCAACAAAAATTCAGTGTGAATGCTCAGGGACATTTTAGGAAAATATCCTATTATTTTGTTAACCTTGTGAACCTGGTGTCAAATTCTTTGGAACATTCATTTGTGGTTTTTAACCCTTACTCATTCAGTTAGTTTCAGTAAAACATGCAAAAGAAATTTTGTTTTTTATCCTTTAGTATTAGGACCAAATTCAGCTAAAGAAAAGTTACAGAATCCCTCTCTTTTTGCTTCCATGGTTATCAATCACTTTGGCATTCACACATAGCAGCACCTGATGGCTCACACCAGCCTAAGATACTGCTCCTATCTGACTAGTGGACATAAATACTGACACCTGGGGGAAATGGGTCTGTCAGTAGCTGGTGATCCTGCTAGCTGAAGATTAAGCATGATCTGCCATCTCCTATTTGCTACATCTTATTCATGTAGTCAAGCAAATTCAGTGTATATAAGTGTGAAGTGCATCAGAAGAAGTCAGTAATCTGCAGTTTAGGAAGAAAATTGCTCTCACCTGGATCCCAAAGTACCTGCAAGAGAAAAAACTTGTGGTAAAAAGATACATATTTCTGAGCATCAGGGAAGAAAGAAGGCTGTTTAATTTGATGACTTGTCAGCTCTATGCTGAGACAATTAGATCCTTCCAGAAGAAATACATCTCCTCAGTGAGCACCAAACAGAGGGCAGGTTGAGAGAGGTGGGGGCACAGCGGAAAAGGAGAAATATGAGCCAACTGAGAGAATACTGAGAGAAAGGAGGGTGCAAACAAAGCCAGGAATCAGATAACAGACAGAAAGCCTAAAATAGCCTGTAGGAAACCACTGACATGCTACTTGACTTAGACAACAACTAAGAGCAACCCTTTACATATCACTTGTCTTAAAAAAGGTGAATGTTGGCCCCTTGAGAAAAATAAACACACAAATAAGAAACTTCAGTTGTATGCCACTCAAAGGAAGATTTTTCTCTTGCTACTGTTTCTTTTTTTCTTCTTTTATTTTTTTCCTTTTTTTTTTCCCTCTAATTCATCAGGTCTGTAGTCTACAGACTCGAATACTTGAATTTTGGTGCTATATACAAATAATCTCAAAAATATACTTGTGGTAAAGAGCTCCAGGAAAAAGACATATATTAGTTATATATTACTTGAAAGCTTAGTTGCTAGCCATAACTGATATTTGGAAGTGTGTGCAAAATAAGGATGAATCAACATCTATTTTTTGATTAACTGTTCACTACAGGTCACTAACAACACCAGTTACCTGACTCTGTGTGTGTCTGATTTGACTAGGATCTCTGTTCTTATGCTAAGGGACTCTTCATTCACTGCTGCCTCAGTAAAATTTGTACTGTTTTAAAGCAAGTAGTTTCTTTTTTTAGCAGTGGCTCCTACAACAATAGAGCTTACGTGCATTTCCTACTGATTGACAGTTCAGCTGATCAATCCAGAGAAAGAAAACCATTGTAAGATGCTAGTGATGAAAACAGTAAAGAGAGTTCATTTTTAACAGTACCAGCTTGAATAGCTAGCCATGCAAAAGCAGAGAAGGTTGTTTTAAATGATGTTGAAATTAACTTGCTTTCAAGAAGAAAGGAAGGGGAATTAATTCAAAATAAATGCTTTTCTCTTTAAATTCACTAACCATCTTCACTAGGCCAAGTCCATGTCTCATCTTGTTACCTGCTGAAAAGTTAAATTGCATGCAATTTGATTGCATGCATGCCCAATTAGATAAGCAATTGTCAGTGGTGGCTGTGACAATCTCATCTTTTTGAAAAGGTAGTGCTAAGAATCAGTGTAAGGCAGAGATAAAACAGCGAAAATAAATATGATTTAGCTATATATTTCTTTTATTTACAAGTTCATTCCTAGTTTATGCCCTTACAAAGCAGTATTTCGAAATGGCATTAACAACATAGTGTGAGAAGATATTTTTTAAAATGACTTAAAACTACATCTAAGTTACAGACCATTTTCCTTAAGAACTCTTGTGATAAATGCATTTCAACCAAGTGGAAAACATATTCCTTTTCCTGCTGTGATTGCACATTTGTACTCTTGAGTGCAGGCACATGTATTTGCAATTTCTTTCTGACAGCTTGATTAACCTTGAAAAGTTGCAAAATGGAAAAAAAAAAAAGAACTTTCATAGTTAACTTTCCAAATATACTTGAGAAAAATTACAAACATAATAGTCTATAAATAGTGCCAGTAGCTTTACTAAGTTTCTGTATTCTTCCTGTTACATAATTTATAAAATTTCATTTTATAACATTAATAATGTCAAAATAATAGAGTTTGAGGTTCAGAGAAATACAAAGAATTTGTATTTTGGTCCTTTTTTTTGGTGTAGATGTCAAGGTGTGGAAGCACGAACACTTCTATTTGTAGAAGAGGCTATGGGGTGGGTGTTGCAGGACTTCTGTAAGGAGAGGCTGGGGCTGTCCTCTGCTGGTCACAGCTTGTTCCAGAGAACTGCGATGGACACACCATAGGGCATGGCTGAGCCCTTCAGTCAAGATGGTGGCACCTCAGGTAAAAGTGTATTTAAAAAAGAGCAAAGTTCTGCCTGAGAGAGAGAAGGAAGCAAAGAAAGCGTGAGAAACAACCATCTAAGCACTAAGGCGGAAGAAGAAGTAGGGGGAGGAGGTGCTCCACAAGATCAAACAGACATTCTTCTGCAGCCCTCAGAGAAAACCACAGTGAAACACATATATATACTTCCTGAAGGAACTTCAGCCCATGGAGGACCCATTTGAAGGAGGCAAACAATAAGGAGGAAGGAGTGTTAGACAGGAGCTGGTATGGACTGACCACAATCTCTACTTCCCCTTGCCTTGTGCCACTCAGCAGGGTGGGAAGGAGGTAGAGGAGTCAGGAATGAAGGAGTGAAGTTGAGTCTAGAATGAAGGGGTGATGTTTTGCCTCTGATGATAATTGAAAAGTGATCTCACATGAGATTTTTCATCTCATTTTATTTTCCTGTCCTTTTGAGGAGTGGAATGAGAGAGGTGGGGGGACAGAGTGTAGAGGGCATCTATGATGACATCTGGCAGGTGGTCGAGTTCAGCCCACCAAAGCCATGAACTGAAGTATCCTTGGTACTGGTATGTACTATTCATCTGCAGAAAAATAGATTCAATAAAAGTTTTATTTAATGTTGATCTTAGCATTTATTCTTATCATGTTTAACTGAGATACAGTAATAGAATGCATAGAGAGAACAATAAATTATGTAATTAAAAACTTAAAATGGTAGTAGAAAAATGTAATATGTTAAATTTCTGTATCTCTAGGGATTTTTATTTTGATAATGTGCAAGTGAGATGTATTGTCATGGAAGATTAAAAAGAACTATATCAAAGTACATAATAATCTAAACATTAAAGGAAGATAAGGGGAAAAGATTAAACAGTATCAAATAAACAAGGTATTGTAATGAAGTGTTCAAATCAATGCAAATAATTATGTTCCCTATGTGGTCAGATCGTTGGTTAATTTAATTACATGCATGTTTAGGAAATGAACCAGGTAGATTCCTATAAAACTGTAGTATAAATAAATATTTAAATGTAAACAAAATTATTTGCAGAACAGTGCAAAATCTCAATGTCCATAGCAGAAGATCAAGACTTAAGATATTAATTCTGGCTTCCATTAGAAAGAAAATAAAAGCTTTATTGAAAAGTTACAAAAAAATGTGAAAAAAAAATCCTTTAAGGATAGGTGTCAGTTCTAGAATTTTCACAACATTTTACTAGCTGTAGACAAGTTTACTTCATGACCAATTTCTCCTCTCTGAACTGTAATGTGTTCCATGACAAGATTGTCAGATTTAAGATACTTAATATAGAGCATTGATCTTTTTTTTTGCACATGAACAGCTGAGAAGTGTTGATATTTTTTCTTACACTGGAAAATGTCACATGTAAAGTAGGATTTCATTATAATCACCTGCATAGACCAAAGTAAACTAGGCCCTAAATGATGCAAGTATCTCCCTCTGCTTCCCTACCCACTCCAGACTTACATGTGTATATAAATTTATTTTCAGTTTATATAGAAATTGAACTATATTATTAAATTATGCCTGTTCAGCTTTCTCTGTTGGAAAACAATGGCACTGCACTTAAACAAAATTTGGTCATTGTTCTCTTTCCTATCTAATCCAACCACTTTTAAGAGGAAATATTAAGAAAATTGCTGTATTATGCATTAAAGGTTGTGGCATTAATTGTTACAAAAACATCTACAGTTTCATTGGCTTCAGCACAGTGGACAGAAATATTTCATCCCAACTTCTACTTTAAATGGTTATTAATGTTACATTGTTGTCTGCAGTTATTGATAGTGTTATCACCTAACAAGCCCATGTAACAGGTGTTCCCTATGTTTTTTTGACAATCAAATAGTAGTCCAGGTATTTATGGACTGAATTTATTCTGTGAACCGTTAGCTCAGTGTTACCCAAGGCACACTTGAGGAGAGTAATTGTGATGCGCTGTAATTATCTAAACACAGATACTTGAAGGTATTTAACTACTTTACCACTGTTCCCTTCTAATTTAAATGAAATTAGCAGTGATAAAAAATTGGGTGCCACCTGCCCCCCCCAATTTCCTTTGTAGTGCAATCTGATTAGTAACATGAAAAAAAAAAAAAGTCAATTATGCAAGTGTTGTAATAAATATATGTATCCGTTAGAAAAACAGAAAACAGACCACAAACTCCCACATTTCAATAGTTAGGACACAGATCTACAAAAGAACATCACTTGGAATGCATGTGCATGTCATATATCAAAGTTTGTGAAAGGCTGATATTCTAGTGCAGTTGACAAGAATTTGCTATCATCATATAAATCATCTATTCCTTATGAAATTGTTTGCCAGCTGAGCACAATAGGAAATAAAAGAGCTGAACACACCCTTTGACTCTAAATTTTGAGTTGCAAACCTTTATGGGAACGCATTGAAATCTGTGACTTGAGCTAAGCAAGAAATTTATTCGAAGGTAAACTTAAAATTAGTGAAAGATGAGGGCAATATCTTTTAATATAGGTTTGCCTTGTCTATAACTTTCAGTACTTAATTGAGACACCTAAAGGCGAAATCGTAGAACTGTAGAATGGTTTGGGTTGGAAGGGACCTTAAATATTACCTAGTTCCAACACCCTTGCCATGGGCAGGGACATTTTCCACAAGATTTAGAATTTCTAAAAGCTCCATCCAACCTGACCTTGAACACTTCCAGGGATGGGGCATCCACAACTTCTCTAGGATACCTGTTCTAGTGCCTCACCACCCTCATTGTAAAGAAATTCTTCCTTATAGATAATTTAAATCTTTTTTCTTTCAGTGTATAACCATAACCTTTTATTCTGTTACTCCAGGCCTAGGTAAAAGTCTCTCTCTGTCTTATGAGCCCCATTTAAGAACTGAAAAACTGCACCAAGATTCTCCCCAGCACTTTTTCTTCTCCAAGCTGAACAACTCCCAGTCTCTCAGCCTTTCTTCACAGGAGTGGTGTTCTAGCCCTCTGACCATTTCTGTGCCCTCCTCTGGACCTCCTCCAAGTGGTTCACATCTTTCTTATTCTGGGGACTCCAGAGCTGGATGCAGTGCTGCAGGTGTGGTCTCACCACAACAGGGCAGAGAGGCACATTCCAGGTTCTGTGTAGATATAGACACTTCTGCAAACTCAGTCCTTGATAGTATAGCTTCCGTAAGTGACAAATAATGATTTTAAAAACTTCACTTCTCTAAGTCCCTAGTTATTATACACATATGTTGCAGTCCCTGAGCTCCATGGCCACTCGCTCTTTTTCTGTTTCCCAGACAAGAGAAATTTTCTCAAAGACCAAGGAATGATCAGCTGTGGGTTATTCTGCCTGTTGGTGTCACGTTATTGGTGTGACAGCAACTGACTAAGATTCTATCTTTTTTAATTTTATTGTGAATCTACTTTTTACATGAAGCTATTACTATACAGAAAATTGATTTCAAACTTAATTTTCTTAGGTCATTTAAATGCAAGACTGCATTACTGTCATGTCCTTTATCATCTTTGAAAAGGAAGACTTTCATGCATCTGAATTTTTAAGTTTTGACACCTGAATTTTGATGAAATATGCCTACCTTCACACTAAGAGTCTTTACAGAGCTTCAATCTCCATAAGAAATTAATTTATGACTCATGTTTGTTTCATCGTGTCTTTTCTGCTGTTTTCCTAGTGTGATGGCTTGTGTGAGCTCTTCCTGAACAGACAGTGCTTCCCAGCATGAAGTACAGATTTTACGTATGTGACCTTGGAGTATGGATTTTCCTGCAGCCATTGGGGAGGACAATAGATGGACAATGCAATACTCATTATAATAGCAACTTATCGCAGAGACTGTCTTTTATTTATCTCTTGCTGTTACTTTCCAAATTAAATCACTAATAGTGGGCAGAAATTCTGAATGGATATATAATCGGAGAGAAGCCATAAGGACGAATGGACTATTCTGTTCATCTAATTAGACTTCCCATTCTTTTGCCTCTCAAATGTTCCCCATAGCTTTTCTACTCAGTTCATTTGGAAGAAGTTGTGTCCTTGATAAGTGAAGGCTACTGACACTGTGGAATTGTAATCTTTTACAAACTAAGTAGAACTTTCCATGCATAAGTTCATAAATATTTGAAGTACAAAATAATGAACCTTTGCACTGCAAGTGCATATGCCTGCAAGTAAATAATATTCCTTAACGTAGGTAGATCTTTTTACATTAAGCTAATCATCCTTCAGTATTTTATCAATAATAATAAATATCTACTAATTAGTAGAAAGCTGTCTTTGTGAATTTCATTGACAAACCAAATCAAGTTCTATGGAAGAGGATGAAAGCTAAAAATTAATATATTTCTTCAGCTTCCAGAAGTTTCCTGTGAAAGTAAGAGGCTAAAGAAAGGGTGAGATGTTAGAGACATCAGATACTAATCCTTAGCCTTTTCTTCCTCTGCATTTCTTCCAGTAATCCAAATGCAAGAAAAAAAATCCTAGTTAAATTGTATCAATTAAATAGGAGTTAAATCATTGGAATAATGCATAAAGTACTCTAAACTCTATAGCACTGACTAGAGAGTAATCTCCTTTTGTAGGTGATTTAAACCATGTTATATGACAAGGTATAAATCACTTTCTGGATACTTAAGGACTTTAAACTTGAGTTACTCTGAGGTTATTTTTTTGCATTTTTCCATTACAACATTACAGATTACTACTAGGGAATAAACAATGTACTGTGAAAGAAAATATTCCATTGCTGATTAACTAATTGCAGAAAGGCAATCTTTTATGCAAAAAAATCCTCAAAGCTAATGTGACTAAAAAGCTACATTTACTCATGATTTCCTGTCAAACTTCAGAAATAAATCCAGTCAGCCAGGTGTGCCAATTACAACTACACAGTCAACTAAAAGATAATGGAAAGATGAAATATAGCTTACAATTTTTTGTGAACAAAATAAAAAGCACTAACATTATATTCCAATATAGTTCTTTCCATAACAAAAATCTTATCTATCTTCTATTCAATATGTATCCAGAAAATCATTTTAGCCCTGGTTGTGCTGTGACTAGCTGTGGAACAAGTCTGAATACAAGGAACAAAATGACTTGCAGCTGCTAAAATGAATTTATTAAACCATCTTTTCACTTTCTATTTCAGTCATGATTTTGCTGCTGCCAACACTATCCCTGATGTGATGCTTAGCTGTGACAAAACCAATTGGCACATACACAGATATAAATGTGTGCTAAGAGACAGACAAGTAGATTGCATTTAGTAAAACCAGGTTTATTGACATCTGTTTATAAGTGGAAAAGCCTGACGACTGAAGTCTTGTGAAAAACATCAGATAAAATTACCAGGTTTATTAATTTCTAGGGAAAAAATAATTTTCCTTTAAAATCAACTTAAATATTTTGAGCTTTCTTATTATTGTTTTATATGTATCAAATACCCTGAGAAGGACTAGATTTTTTCTTTTCCTTTAAAAAAGTACCTATTCAAAGGGTCACAAATGAAACATCGTTCAAATATTTTTCCCAACACTTTCCACCAATCTTTTTAACAAGGAGAAAGGAATAACACTATCTTTTTTTCTGAAGAAAAGGCTGTGTACACATGCTATCTTTCAAATGCAATAACTCTGACTACAACATATATCCCTTTGTATTACCTAGATTTTACCATATCACTTGTTTTCGTGTAAGTTTTCACATTGCAGTAGAGCTGTGAGAAATCAAGAGAGTAAAGAAAGAAATAGCATGGGCAGTTTAAGGAGGGATATTCTTACTGAGGTGATATGAGCCATCCATATTAATGCCCTGGAATTTAGAAGAAGGGTGTTCTCCTTGGCTTTCACTGCCTCTGGGCCTGCTCAAGTCCTTCCCATTTCCTTTCACACCCTTTACCAATTTCAATTCCAGATGAACTTTGGTCTTCCTGATTCCACTGTAAATGCTCATATGTTGCGTTTAAACTCCTCAGTGATCTATAATCCTCAGTAATCAGTCCCTTTTGCACTTTCAATCCACTTTCTTTTTGCCTTTAGGCTGAGTTAGACATTCCCTGCTGGGCCAAGCTGAGCTTTCCTGTTACTGCTTGTTTCCTTGCTGTTAAAGATGGGCTGCTTTTTTGTATTAAGGAGATTGTCCTTGAAGACTCCTTGAAGGAATAGGCTGCTCAGGGAAGTCGTGGAATCACTATCACTGGAAAGCATGTCATGTGGCTCTGGGGAAAATGGTTTAGTGGTGAACATGGTGGTTTCCAGGTTAACAGTTGGACTTGATGATCCTAGAGATCTTTTCCAACCCTAATGATTCTATGAGCTCTCATGGGCTCTGTTGCCCTTCAGGGCAACCTTGTTAGGAATGCAACTTTTCAGGACCTGAGGAAATCAGTATCCATCGTCTTGAGGCCTAGGGTCTTTGATCTGAGTTTTGCTTTCATGAGGATGTTAAATTCTACTGTATTATGGTCACAGTAGCCAATTGACTAACACATCTTTGGCCAGTTCTTTTTCCTTTGTGATTAGTAGACTCAGAGATGCAAGTACTTCTTTTGGTCAATCCAGTACCTGCATCACATATTTGTCTCCCAGCCCCTGGAATGTATCTGCCTTGTTTGAGCTCATCACACTCCGCTCTCTATGAAATCTGGAGTTGTTGGAGTTTCCCTTAAGTATCAGTTTCTGTGATGAAGAGATTTCTTCTAGTTGTTTGAAAAAAAATACCATCAGACCTCAACTTCCTTCATCCTGTCCCACAGTGACCTCTGATTACATTTGATCTACTCTACATTTTCCTTAGCATTATAGTTGTTGCAAAGAGTGGTAACTGCAGTACTGGACAAACTTTGGCAATCTGTCTGCAGTGTCCCAGGTCCAAAAGATGCAGCAAACCTTCAAAGATAGCAGGTGTTTCAAAAAGGGGCCCACCACTACTTTTACATATCATTTCCTCTTTGTCTTTAAGATTTCAGTCAGGCACAGATGGCCCAAATGACTTGCCTAGCACAATTTACTTCTCTCTGGAAACATGCCAAAGGATAAAAAGACCTCTTCTTGTTGACAAAAGTAACAAGACCTCTCGTGAGTTCTTTAGAGCAGTTATTGGTGAGACTGAGAGAGGAAAGATTGTTAGTTATGAACAGAGGAAAAGAAATACAAGGCTAGTTCATAATTGTGTTCCAAATATCTCTCAGATGTAATTTTTTGGAAATAAATCTGAAAACTCGTATGATGTTATGCGCTATAACATCCAAAATCTTACACTTTGAGCGAGCCTATAAGGTTTCATTGTGAGGAGTTAAAACTTGGTAAGGTAAAGTCACCTCATATAACTGAAGCAAACTTTTAATTCCTTAATAACTTCATATAAGTATTTGCTGACCAAGTTCAAATGATGTTGAACTTTCCAATTACTGAAATGTGAAAAGGCAAGAAGGTAGGTCATTAGAGTAAGACTTCAAAGCATGCTGTGTTATTGGATTTTCACTTATTTTACTTTTGGTCTTTTCTACTATACTTTTCCCATATGACTCACATGAAAGACACTGTGAGTCTTATATATAATGTAAGAGTAATTAGAAAGTAGCACACCTAGACAATTAAAAGAGTTCTTAGAAAACTTAAAGGTCATATAGCCATTTCTACTTTACAAGAATGTATTATGTTCAAGTCTAATTTCTGTTTGGAAAGGAAATTGAAATGTAGTTCTGAGCATAAGACCTACTCTTAAAAGGTTCAATTTAATTATTGTAATTAAGTGTTCATCCATCTCATTACAGAGATAAGAAATTGATAAACATATCTAGACTTGATTTTCTGTCCCTGCCTGCCACACAGGACTAGGGGATTGATTTGAATTGCTTTTGTTAAAGTAATTCATGTATTTGCCTTAACATTCTAGAAGTCTTCAGTGGAGTTGAAAACTTTTTTATATACTGCCAAAAAACCCATATTTTCATTCATATTACAGAGTAAAACCTCCTGTATTGAAAATAATGGAAATTAGGAGATCATAGAATCACCTGAGTTGGAAGAGACCTACAAGGATCATTGTGTCCAACTCCTGGTCGTGCACAGGACAATCCCAAAATGTTGTCCAAACACTTCTTCAACTCTGGCATCTTGGTGTTGTGACCACTTTCCTGGGGAGCCTTTCCCAGTGCTCAACCACCCTCTCTTAATATCTAACCTAAGAACCTTCTCCTAACATCTAATCTAAACCTCCCCTGATGAAGATTAATGCCATTCCCTTCAGTCCTACTGCTGGTCACCAGACATAAGAGATCAGCTCCTGACCCTCTGCTTCCTCTCTTGAGGAAGCTGTAGACTGCAATGAGGTCACCCCTCAGTCTTCTCTTCTCCAGGCTGAACAAACAAGTGACCACAGCTGATCCTTGTGGGAACTCATTTTACAGACAGAGAAGAAGATCTCTACAACAAGTTTAAGATAGAAATTATGAAATTATAGTTATAAAATGCTTTGTTACTTGTTCATATATAATCTGTTTAAGCTCTGCTAATGTTATTATTCCTTATATGGTTGCAATCCCTCTCAGTTACCATATTTGTCCTGTGTTACCATCCCCGTTTCAAATTTGAAAAATGCCTCCCTTTTCTCCACCTATCCTTCCCAAGTTTGTAAACCTGTACCTCCCAGTATTACCTTGTTCAGCAAGCTCCGCTTTTCTTCCAGACCCTTCCATGGCAAACCTTATAAAAGTGACTGTCACCATGTTAATAAAGTTCACTCCACACAGTTTCCGGTGCTATGTGCGTGCGCATTTTCCTGTGCCGCCGCGTCATAGCATCTGGAGCTTAGCGAATGCCACAACCTGCCAGCTAGCCGGCAATTCCTCGCTGCTCTACCCGGAGCGGACCTACCCTTCCACTCCCGCAGGTTGTGACAGATCCTCGTACAGCTTCCCCTTCAGACTCTTCTCCATCTCCATGGCCCTCCTTTGGACACTCTCCAGTAGCTTTTTATATTTCTTATATTATGGCACCCAAAGCTGCACAGAGGAGTTGAGGTGAGACTGCACCAGCGCACAGTAGAGGAGGCCAATTCCCTCATACATATGGGCATGTGTGCACAGACA
Organism: Cephalopterus ornatus; assembly: GCA_013396775.1. NCBI lineage: Eukaryota > Metazoa > Chordata > Aves > Passeriformes > Cotingidae > Cephalopterus > Cephalopterus ornatus. The sequence goes on along the minus strand of VZRE01006255.1, from coordinate 26,419 downwards.
AGTCATATGCATATCCTTCATCAACTTTGTTAATGTTGATTAATTAATTTTGTTTTATTTTTTTAATTTTATTTATTTATTGGCTATTTGTTCTTCACATATTACTTATAGTTCTTCCATTTTACAATACACATTTTACTAGCCAGAGATTAAATTGTATTCTGTAATAACTTTTACTGGAGCACAAACAGCCACACACTCACTCACACGCTTCCACAGGTTTTAAGTTACATATAACTGTATATATGTTTCATTTTGGGAAAGTAATGTATTATAAAAACATACTATAATATGTTTTTATATTTTATTACAATAACATAAGAAATAATATGTTTCTAAAACTTCAATTTGATTTTACTCTCGGAGAAGGAAATCTCAACTCCCTTTATATTTAAGACTAAAGAGAAAGTAAAAAAAAAAAGAAAAAAAAAGGCAAAACAGCACAACAAAATCAACCACAAATCAAATAAAAACAAATTTAAAAGTTTCATTTTGGAATAATACAATTAGTGGTCAAAGAAATCAGTAGGAATACTTTCTATTCATATGGATCATTAAAAACATAAATATAAATTTAAAAATTAGAGATGAGTGGAAGCAGTTTACATAAAGGTCAACATTTTTTTCTGTTTTAGAAAGGGATTTAAAATTTTTAAGTGGAAAAATATTTGAAAAAGTTTTGAGACCATATAAATTTATAGTGGAAATAGCATTGTTTGAAACTCTAAAGGTATTTGATTAATACTGTTTTAATACTGAATAATAAACTTTCTGTCTGTCTCACATAAAAAAATCAACTCTCTGAAACTAGTTTTTTTCCAAAACATTAATTTGTGGATTGTAGAATTTGTAGCTACTCGGCTCCTACTGTATTTGGATGTAGACTATAGAAGTTTCATACTTGTGACTGTCTACATTTTTTTTATTTCTTTTTACTCTTAAACACACTGATTTTTTTATGTCATATCACTAGTGTTAAAATTTATTTCCGCTTAGAGAAGACTAGTAAAAAGTGTATGAAAGTGTATTTTTTTTTTAGTTCAGAAAATCCTAATATCAATGTGATTATTGCAAACTATTTATTTTTGTTTGAACATACAGGTGTATGCAATTAAAAAATTTTAAAATAGGCATTTTTTTTTTAATTGTGCACTGGAGTGACTCATACACAACCTTCATACAAACATTGCAACATATACCTCTATATATAGATGATTTCTACCTCTATAATATATAGCATATAACCACTCCATATATTTTGTGTATATATATATATATACACACACACAGACAATAACCCCTAAAGTCAGCCTGCTCCAGTGTTCAGTCATCCTCACAATAGAAAACTACAGGAAACACTTTTTTTACTGTGAGGGTTATCAAGCAGCAGCACAGGTTGCCCAGAGAGGTTCTGGAGTTTCCAACATTGGAAATACTCACAAGCTATCTAGACACGGTCCTGGGAAACTGGCTTTAGGTGGCCTTTCTTAAACAGTGGAGGGTTGGACCAGATGACATTCAAACAACTCTTCCAACATCAACTCTTCAGTGATTCTGTGATTTGTGGTATAAATACAGAGATATGACACAAACAGTTGACCCAGAAACAACAGATTCTTTTCCTATATACTTACTTCTTTAACCAGATTTTCATATAAACTTTTGAGTCATCCTCAATGGAAATATTAGAAAAAATTTTTTTCTCAGCTGAAAAGACCTGAAGGGAAATGCTAATAGTTGAAGTTGATAGGAATTGTGGTTAACTTTGAACATTATCAGTCCTCCATCGAGTCTTTTTTTAGCAAAGGAGTACAGATATGATTAGATAAAAACACATTTTTATTATTCAATAAAAGACATTTAGCCACTGAAAGCCATTTTAATCCTTGCAAAATATTTATTTTTTTTATAGATTTGGGAAATGTTCAGAATTTAGACTGGGAGAGGTATTTTCCCAGTAAAAATTCCTAGGAAGTCAAAGGAAAGGATTTGTTTTCTGTACTTTAAGTTTTTAACTGTACTTCAGTTTTTCTTCACTGTCTTCTTTTATCCCACTACTTTGTGTGCTCTTTATTCCTAATTCATGAAGATCACCAGCTAAAAGTTTCCTAGTAGTTTCACACATATACACATACAGGGCATCACATTCCCCAGTAGCTGGCACTTAGTCCTACTTGCTGCCTGGTCCAATGTGATGTTCACACACAGAGGCTCAGAATAAGAAGGGCACTGATACAGAAGACAGTCAGAAATAGGATTTAGTAAGAATGTAGGACAGACACACTAGCACTCAGTGTGACAAGTGTAATGACCAGCATCTGCTAATAGGCAATCTGTCCCCCCACTGTTCCGTGAAAGTTGCTGTACAATCTCCAGAACCTCTGCTCTGTTCCACAATAGTCTTTCCCTGCACCCCACAATAAGTCCTATATCCCTTAAAGCAGCATCTCGCTTAGTTTTCTTGGATTTACCTGTTAACAACAATTTTGCGTATTATACTTGTAACTGCAAATTCATGGAGAGACAAAAGATGAAATTCAATTGTTGTTGAAAATGATATTGTGACATTCGTGCTCTTTGACAGTCCTTAAAAAAAACAATAATACTTCAGAATGGGCATTTCAAGACCAAGGTAAAGTTTGGTTACTGCTATATAGACCAAGTATCACTTATTTAAGCACCACTACTACTCTTTCAGGAGCACACAGAGGACTGTAACATTCATAAAGTAGCAGTGTACTAATCAGAACATAATCCTTGCTCTGAGCTCAAATATATTATGGTAGTGTTAGCAACACTATATAGTATATACACTATATAACAACAATATGTAGATAGTTTGCATGATATGAAGTCAAGGCTAGGAACAATCTATATCATTTTACTTTAGTTTTTGACCACCAAAAGGACAAAGATATATGTCGCTCCACATAACAAAAAATAACTATATTGTTATATGCTGGTGAGAAAAAAATTTGTATTGAAAAAATCAAACCAAATAAAAAACCTCCTGAAATATTAAAATTCTTGTGACAAATTTGCTTTTTTAAAAAGTAGTTTAACCACAATAACTGACTTTAGATGTAAAGAGGTATTAAGATGGGGAAACAGGAAATTCTTAGAAATGTCTACATAATTTTTCTCTTAAGATTGTTGAAATACTACACTGAAATATTCTCGGATGAATACTTTAAAAATTATGTGTTCCTACTTTTTATTTGTTTATTTTCTAAGTGCTGCTTAGCAAAACTGAATTAGATTTACAGCTATTATTAGAAAGAGAAAATTACCATCTATTGCCTTAGTTACAGTTGTTTCAAAAATCATTTAAGGCATATAAGAATGTAGCAAATTACTGGGAATTGTGATTTTGCAGGTAACATTAAGCTTTCATGACATAATAACAATTGTTTTCTTGACAAGACATATTACCCAGATCTCTTTTTCTCAAGAAAGTATAAACATTGAAAATTACTTTTTTAAAAAAAAAAGTCCTATTATTTTTCAGTAATCTGCAAAAAAAATACATAAATCCAGACTATCAAAAATTAAAGAAGGTCAAGTAGTGCAAGCTGAAAGTTCAAAAGAGTAATGTGAGTCAAAATTAATTGCATAAATTGCTAATTTTATCAAAACTATGCCGTATTTTTTGTTTCTTGATAATCTCTCTTAAAGTACTTTTTTGAGCTGACTGGAAAACACTCTCCTAGATATTTGTATGCATAAGAACCTATCTAATTGATAGAAGAACAAAAGAAGTACTTAATATGTGCAGCACTTTATCTGATTGTTCTTGTAGCATCACTAGGATTTTCCAGACAAAACTATCAGCTAGAGATTAGAGATGAAGCACATTTCTGGAAGCGCTCATAATTAATGAGCAGATATGTCACTGAGGCGTTACCACATCCAAAGTTTTGGCCCAAAACTATAAATAAATCTTAAAAAAAAAAAAAAATCCTCCTGATAGCTCATATTTATGCAAGGCCTAGAGAAACTGAGATTGATACCATTTCTGAAAGCTGCATGGGTTTAACTGTGATTAAAACTGACAACCAGCTTTCCCTCTCAGCTGTGTGCTGAGATGACCTTACTGCAGCATTCCTGTGTACTCATATACTTGCACTGTTAACACTGCTTTGCAGAGATTATTAGTGGTAATTACTGTCTGTAGCCTTTCATGCCAGAAATATAGCTAAATATGCTGTGTTCCTCAATGTTTATTATTGTTTCTGGTGAACATAAGGGATCCTGAGAAAAGAAAAAAAGAAAGATCTTTCTTTATTTGCGGCATTTCCACTTGTTCCTGACAAAGTATGCCTTTGGATACAGAAAATTAGATTGAAAGAAAAATAAAAAATATTTTTAAAGACAATTATTCTAAGAATACTGAAGGCTGAAAGAGCATGAAGATTCAGTATGCTGCAATTATGAATTTTGATTTTTGTTAAAAATCTGAAGCACCATTTTGTTTTTCCACTTCTTCTATATGAGAAAAAAACCCCACAAACAAAACAAAGCATAAAGTCAACCCGCTTAGCAACAGCGAAGAGTGAATTAATTCATGAAGACCATGAGATCAAGCAGAAATCTCTCATGATTTCTGTAAATGTAAGTACTTACTACTTACATTTTTCATCTCTATAAATCTATCTTATAGCCCTATGTAAAATCATGTTAATTTTAAAGCAGTTCTGTAAGAATGCATATGTGAGAGCAGAGTCCCCTAGTAGTTAAATTCAGCCTTTTGTACTTGTGCTTGGACTTGCAAATTTAAATGCACCTTTTTTTTTTCTTTCCCAGCCATTCTTCTGCAGTTATTTTTCAGCCAGACCAGTTGCAGAAAGCTTGAACTTAATGTACATATGCACATATAAGCACAGCACAGATGTTATTCAGCTGATTGGGAAAGGACACAAACCTATTAACACTGAAAATTATGTACATGAGAATCCTGATGTCTGTAGTTATTACTTCTTTGCCATTCTACCATTTAGAAACAATGAATGTAGTACAGTCTTCATATATACTGTGGGAATAGAAATCTAGATTTGTAGCTTTGAAACCTTGAAAATAATTCAGGGTTACATTCCTAAGTTACAAGGATTTTAGAGTTCTATTCAATCATCCATCTTTCAGTTTCTTCTTTCATTACCATGTTAATATTTTCTCATATACTTCTGAACACTTTTACCTTGATCAAACTAAAAAATTCTAGTTCCTATATATCATTCATCAGCTTCTGTCTAGAAAGAATCAACAACGTCCTTCCCCCATTGAAAACAAGATGCTTCCAAAACAGCAGATGCATTTTTGCCATCACAAAATTATTAGCTACTAATTTCACCTGTTTATAATTTTTTTCTGCAATGCTTTATATATTCTAAAGTGAAACACAACTGCTTTAAAATTTGCTTGTATTATCTGTAGTGGGTTTCTGTAGCTGCATTTTGGTAGCGGGAGGTGGGGGGGGCACTACAGGAGTGGCTTCTGTTAGAAGCTGCTAGAAGCTTTCCCTGTCCCGTGGAGCCAATGCCAGCTGGCTCCAGGATGGGCTTCCTGCATCTGGCCAAGGCTGAGCCAATCAAGAAGCGATAGTACTGCCTTTGTGATAACATATTTATGAACTGAAAGGTATTGTGCAGATGAAAATTCCAGCCAGGGAAGAGCAGAGTGAGAACATGTGAACAACACTGCAGACACCAAGATCAGTGCAGAAGGAGGGGCAGAAGCTGAGGCCCCTGCAGCCCGTGCTGCAGCCCATGGTGGAGCAGCTGTGCCCCTGCAGCCCATGGAGGACTATCAGGGTGCAGAGACCCACCTGCAGCCCATGGAGGAGCCCATGCTGGAGCAGTTGGATGTACAAAGGAGACTGTAACCTTGTGGGAGGCCCAAGATGGAACAGGGTCCTGCTGGACACCTGCAGCCTGTGGAGAAGGAAGCCCATGTCTCTGCAGGTTTTTCCCGGCTTGGACTTGTAGCCCATGTGGGGGACCCATGTCAGTACAGCTCATTCGTGAAGGACTGCACTCCGTGGAGGAGTGACCCACGAGACAGCAATCTAGGAAGAACTGTTGCCCAAGGGATGGACTCACACTGGAGAGGTCCGTCAAGGACTGCCTCCTGTGGGAGGGACCCCATGGGAGCGGGGGAAGGACTCCTCTCCCTGAGCAGTGCCAGGAACAACAACTGTCTGTAACCCCATTCCCCATCCTCCTGCATCGCTGCGGGTAGGAGGTAGAATATGGAAGGAAGGAAGGGTGGGGAGGTGTTTTTAAGATTATTTTACTTCTCACTCTTTTGGTCTGATCCCGTTAGTAATAAATTTAAGTAATATCCCTACTTTGGGTCTGTTTTGCCCTTGATGGTGATCAATAAGTTACCTCTCCCAGCTCTTATCTCAACTCATGAATCCTTAGCTGTTTTTTTTTCTCTCCTCTGTCCAGTTGCAGAGAAAAGTGAGAGAGCGGCTGTAGTGAGTACTTGGCATTCAGCCAGGGTCAACCCACTGCATTATCCCAGAAATCTTCATATGTAACGGGATATTAGATGAGATAATTTATTCCTTAAAGGTCTGTAAAAATTTGGAAAAAAAATGGCAGATCATTATTATTATTATTATTATGCAGAGGAAGAACCATTTAGAGGATACTATTTTTTACATTTGGTAGTAACAAAAAGGAGTATAGATACCTCATAAAGAGAACATCTGTGTATGGAAATGTCTCCTTGGCATTACATCAAAAGAGTGGATAACATTTATTCAGTGTAATTCCCACTTTCTATAGCAATTTCTCCTCTTAAGTTTCTTTGGCTATGCAGTGAGATGTGCAAAAGAGTGACTTCTGTGAACTCCAACTGAAAACAACTACTCAGAAACATAAGTGTTCCTGTCATGGAGTAAGTAATGCAAAATTCTTTCCAGAACTTTCATGTCATAAATCTGCTAAAAACAGTATTTCAAAATGGTTTGAGCCAGATTCACAGCAAGTGTAAATCAATATGCATTTATTGAATTAACATCTTCCTATCTAGTTCCATAATGAGACTGTGTGACATGAATATATACTACAGTGCACAAAGCTAAATGGGGACTGAGTATGATGATGCAAAAAAATCCATAAATCAGCATTATATATTGCATGGTAAGATGCGTAGGTACCCCCAGAAATGCCAAGGCAGTGAAAAGAATTCAAAAAAAGTTTATTTAGAAGGCCAGAACACAAAAAACCTAACAGTGCAGTTTGCACACCAGGCCTCAGGGAGGGAAAGGCAAGTTCCCACCTCTCAGGGCCCCTTTTATCCTCTCTGTTTCTCCCCCACCTTCCCAAGGCATCTGTGTATGTCTGTTAGGGCTATATCTCTCCTCTCACACATCAGAGAGGCTGAGAACTTCTCTTGCTATGGGGGGTGGTAGAGAGAAGAAAGCACTGAAACTGTCTTTGAGAAAGAGTTACCATTTAGGTGGAAAGCCTTCCTAGCAAAAACTGAGTCCCTGAGTTTCTGTTACAAATTCTTCCGAGATTGTATCTATCCCCACATGTATACTTATCCATAATTTGTATCTTCACCCATAATTTATTCAAAAACCATCTGGATGCAGTCCTGTGCAATGTGCTCTAGGAAGACTCTGCTTGTGCAGAGAGGTTGCTCTACATGACCCCACAGATGATCCTTCCAACCTTACCCATTCTGCGATTCTGTTATAATTTTTACAGATCTAATAAAATAATTTCAAGATACATTCAATGTAGCAGTGGTCAAGTGCAATTTTTGTCCTTAACGAATGACTTGATGTAAATGCTGTGTGCTGATGCTGACCACCTAAGAACTTTGCTTAGTTGGTTATTTTAAGACCTCAAGTCTCGAGCTATGAGCTCACTAACGAAGTTTTACTTTGAAAATAGACAAGGCTCCAATATCTGCACTCTGAGTATACTAGGACAGCCCTAGTTTCTTTTAACACCTTAAGAGAGAGTGCAGAGGAAAAAAGCTGTATACATTTTCTCAGAGGGTACTTTTACTGGTAAACTTATGGAAATAAGAGAACTTGGCAAAAGTTTAAAGGGTAACATACAACAAAAATAAAGCATTCCACAAAACATTGACTTAGCACATGGTAACCCATGAAATTTAGCATAATCCAACCCATCTGCTATCAAGCTACCCAAAATATTGAAAGAAAGAGAGCGAAAAAGAGAAAATTATAGCTACCAAGGGGCCCCGTGAAAGTCCAGCTTCCACACATCTGGGTGTTAGGCTTCGAACAGCATGGAGAGCACATGTTGCTGTTTTGGTGGCTTTGGCCGCCACAACCCTCCACCCTCATGCTGGACTTCTGGTATGCCAGCCAGTCAGAGGCTGGTTTAGGGGCTCCAGCGTGTGGTGGGGGGCAGTGCTCCCTGGATGCCTTTGGTTGGCTCCAAGGGGCTGGGATTTGGGATCTGGCATTCCCTCACCTCCATGAATGTAGACCCATCTTCCCCCACACACAGAGTTGATTTGGTCCAAGCCAGTAATTAATATAATGATCCAGTATCTCACAGTTATTCCTCTTCGGAAAAGAAGATAGGGTAATATTTTCAGTTTTTCTAATCACATTTTGTAAGAACGAAAAAAATTAGCAAGAAACCTTTTTGTGCTTGAAGAAATTTAAATGATCCTTTAACATACATCTCAGATAAAATAAAACAAAAACTAAGCAAAAAAGAGGGAAGACACACTTTTTAATACTGAGGAAATATTTTTATATACTTCATTTATGTGAGTGACTTTTTTTTTCTTCATCGTTTTAAATTTCATGTATAAAATCTAGCTAAAGTGGAATATGGATAGTTTAAGAGAATATGAAGCCGTAGCCCATGTTGCTTCTTACTTTTAGTGGCTAGGTCTCAAAAGTAGGGTACCAGAAGAGCCCTGTCATTTTTAAGTTAAAACCAATACATACAGCTCTTGTTGTGTCTATCCCTTCTATTCTGTGTTGAGCATATCCTTCTTTTCTTCCTTAGCTTGCTACAGGTGATGTTTCTAGTTTTTC
>VZRE01006255.1:0-17355 GCA_013396775.1 Cephalopterus ornatus | reverse complement strand
AAAAAAAAAAGGGGGTGGAAAGGGGATGGTCTTGGGAAATCAACTGCCTCTCACTTTCTCACCAGAATAAGTTAAGGTCATGCAGAATCACAGAATTATAGACTGCTTTGGGTTGGAAAGCACCTTAAAGATCATCTCATTCCAAGCCCACTGCCAGAGTCAGGGATGCCTTCCACTAGACCAGGTTGCTCAAAGCCCCTTTCAACCTGGCCTGGAAAACTTCCAGGAATGCAGTATCCAAGATGGTAGCTTTTGCAAATTGTCGAGTGTTCTTTCCTCTCCTTCTAGGTCATACTTGGAGTCACATGTTTGTTACTAGTTTCATCAGTTACCCTCCAGACTGGTTTTATCTGGTTTACATCCCTTCGGTGATCAGTAAATATGCTGTGCTGCTTCTTTTAACGTCTCTGCAATAATCTGTTGATTTGATTTTGGGCAGTTGCTGTTACATTCTCCTGTTTTCCCTCAGTGACCAGCAACCTCTGATAACTCTATTACATAATTAATGTTTTTTTAGCATAGCCTGGTAACAGACACATGCGTGTTCAAAGGTCTTTGAATACATTACAAGCATAAGGATACATTAGAAGAAATATCTTCATCTACAGATAGATAAGATGTTTAGATGGCTACTCATTATTAATATCTAGGTACAACAATATCAGTGGTATGTTACCAAAATCACTTAAAACAGCTGATTTGTAGAACTACTAGAAGAACAGGAGTGGTCTAGAATTAATTAGTTAATCTGTTTTGGAGATGCAGGGCTTATAATAGAAATGAAGTTTCAAAGAGGAATTACATTCTTTTAGAAATTTCCAAGTTTTCTTGGTAAACTAAGAAATAATGAGAAATTTGAGAGCAAGAGAAAATGCATTTTATTTTATTATTGAATAACTATATGCCACCAGCATGAAACAATGTATAAAGACTCTTCAGATATAATAGTTGAAACATTTCCAGCAGAAACAGGGAAATATTTACACCTTTGCCCAATAAGAAGAGATCTTGTAGAATAGTACTTGTCAAGAAACAATAAAATTGAACAGTCTGTTTTCTGGAATAATCAGAGAGTGAGGATGTAGAAGTAAAGATTTTGAAGTGAAAGCTGAAACCAGATAGAATGGTTCATAAAATGATAAGAAAATCAGTTGTCCTATTGTGAATTATAATGTCTACAGATCTGTTTTGTTATTTTTGCAGAACTGGGCCATGATGCTTTTAATAAAAATATATTAATAACAAGTTCTTCTACCTTATGCTTGAAGAGACATAGAAACATTTCAGTCTAAGTACTTAGTATCCTGGTTTTAGCTGCGATAGCGTTAATTTTCTTCCTTGTAGCTGGTATAGTGCTTTTTTGTATTTAGTGTGAGAATAATGTTGATAACACACTGATATTTTAGTTGCTACTGAGCAGTGCTTACTGTAAGTCAAGGACTTTTCCATTTCTCATGGTCTGGCAGCGAGAGGTGCACAACAAGAAGCCATGAGGGGGTATGGCCAGGACAGCTGACCTGAACTAGCCAAAGTGATATTCCAGAACATAGAATGCCATGTTCAGTATATGAACTAGGAGGACCTGGCCAGGAGGGGCTGATCATTACATGAGGATGAGATGGGCATCTGTCAACATGTGATAAGCAATTTTATTGTGCATTACTTTTTTCTGTTGGATTTTGTTCCTCCTTCTTCCTCTTTTTCATTCCGTATACTATTATTATTAGTGTTATATTTTTATTATTATTTTATTTTGATTCAATAATCAAGCTATTGTTACCTCAACCCACAACATTTACTTTTTCTTTCTGGTTCTCCTCCCCACTGCAGGAGCATGGGGAAGTGGGTGACTGTGGGGTGCTTAGTTGCCAGTTGGGATTAAACCACTACAGGAATAGTCCAGAGCATTGCTTTTGTTATAGGTGACATATAAACAAAATAGCACAACAAAATCAAAACAAATCGAACAAAACAGGGAAACATGAAAAGTTAGGTGAGTTATTCTAAATGTACCCCTTCAGATATCAAATCATATGTGCCTGTAGGTACATAAAAACAAAGTTAACACAATTGAGAACTTAATTTCAGTACCTAACTTTCTCCTATTTTAGGGTCCAAGTAAAAGATCCCTGAAGCACCGAAGTTCTTCTGTCAAGACAAAGTTGTCAGAGGGAGGTCATCACCTCTTATCTATGACATTTTTCTACGTGCCTAAATGTAGTTGAACCGGATCTCATTTTTATGTTATAACTCAGATTAAGAAAGGGCAGAAGTATCAGGTCAGATCAGCACAAAGGACATGGACATAAAGAAGACAGAATTCATTGTAAGTTGAACTCTCATTAGAATGTATTGGTCCACTTTTTCAGTGTGACTATATTTTTCAGAAGAAAAAGCCTTTTACTTCCACTGATGATACTTTAAGCATATAAAGTCACAGACTGAAAGAACTGCTTTCATGTCAGTGTTGTTCTAGAGGCATACCATGAAGTTTCACGGTTTCATCTGCAAATAGATCAGTTGTTTTATTTTTGTATATGAGACAGTAGTGCTGAAAGGTACTTTTCATACTTAGGAAGTTTGAGATACTATTGAAGTACTTTAAAGTTTGCAGGAATTTTTCCTAAGGAAAATTTCATGGAGGTTGCTTCTGCATCTTTCAGAATCTCATATATGATAAGATATAAGGTCACTTAGGAGATATTTTGATAAATGCTAATTATTTAAGACATCAGAATTGATCATAGAAATGAAAGATTTATTCATGTGGACACCTGCCTGTTCAAAACAGTTCCTGCTTATTTATGCAAACTGAATCCTTATGGGAGGAATTCCTCTACACTAGCTTGGAACATTAGCAAATTGCATATCTACATTTGAGTTACTTGTTACTATTTACTGCATACAAAGAGAAACATGGCTGCTGGCAGAGTGATTTCTATGCTCCTGCTTGAGTTCTACAGTAGTTCACCAAAGGGGGGAACTTGTTTGGCTGTAAAGAAGACCTCATGAGGCAAGCTCAGATAAATTCCTTCTTTCGTGATATCCTGCAATTGTATTAAAATAAAAAGAATAAGGAAAAAAAAAATCCCTCCCCAATAATCATTGAAGTTGACATTTTTATTAATGATATGAATTTTGGGGCTATTTTTCATAATTTTTTCTTGACTCAGACAACGTCAGTATTAATTTGTACACTTTACAAAGACAAAGAAGGCCTGTAGTTTTGCTCTCAATATGAATCTGCAAGACTACAGTCACGTTTTGATAATCTGAGGGCAAATTGACCAGTTCTCAAATGGGAATTATATTAATGTCACTGACTCATGAATTCTTTACTACTATTTTTTTTTTTTTTTTGCATTTTAATGGCAGAATGTTGTTTGGGTGTTTTGTTTATTTGTTTTTTTGTCTGCTGGCTTTGGCTTTTCTATCATAGAAGCTAGTATGAGACTGTGTTCTGAGTTTCTGTTGAAAAGAGTGTAGAAAATGCAGGGATGTATTTGATACTGCTGAACAGTGCTTGCATAGAGTCGAGACCTTTTCTGCTTCTCACCCCACCCTGCCAGCAAGTAGGCTGGGTGTGCACAAGAAGTTAGGAAGGAACACAGCCAAGAGAGCTGACCCCAATGGACCAAAAGGATATTCAATACTGTATGGTGTTATGCTCAGCATATAAACCTGGGGAAGAAGAGACGGATGTTCAGAGTTACCATGTTTGTCTTCCCAAGCATTGTTATGTGTGATGGAGCCCTGCTTTCCTGGAGACGGCTGAACACCTGCTTGCCCATGGGAAGTGGTGAATGAATTCCTTGGTTTGTTTTGCTTGCATGCACCTGTTAAACTGTCTTTATGTCAACCCATGAATTTCTCCAGTTTTGCCTTTCTGATTCTCTCCTAATCCCACCAGATCAGAGTGTGTGCAGTAGATGCACAGTGCTTAGGCCTGACAGTTTGCTTTTCTTTCTCAGCTAGTCAAATTCCACATTATGACAGGTTTTCTTTCTCAGCTAGTCAAATTCCACATTATGACAAATTATGAAAGATTTAAATGTAAAAAATAAAACTATAAAAAAGATAGAAAAAGAAAACAAAAAGCTTGTTGTATGGTCATGTGCCTATAAACAAAATTTATAGGGTGTACACAGGACATACTTCTCCAAGCTTGCTTGCAGACATGCTGTTATGATCTACCTAGTGACTCATACTAGCTACCATAAGGCAGTCACTGAGAGTTACACTAATGAGTAATTCCACTAGAGTTTCATTTCAACTTTCCCTTACAATATGTGTGTGTCTGACATAATGCTATAGTTAGCACTGTTATCCTTTGTAATTCAGTTTCTCCCTAGGCATTTTATCCAATAGCTACTGAAACAAATGAAAGTCCTTCCTCTGAAACTGGTAGACAAGATTCATGAGTCTACTCCCTTGTTTTGCTTGCATGCACACACACATATACAAAGATGGTACTATAATGTCTTTTTAATAGTAATGAATGACAAAACTTGATATTTCTTAGAAGTTTTTCTTTTCAGAAAAGAGCTTCTAACCTTGTGACTGGAAATAAAAATATATTTCCATGGCCCCATCCTTAATTCATGCTAGTATGGGAAGAAAATTGTTCAGAATAATAGAAAGTAAAATTATAATTGATCTGTATCAAGCAAGCGGTTTGTGCCAATAACTTCTCCATCACAAACAAGAATGGAAAATGTATATATATAAAATTGTGTGAGATAGATTACATTCATATATCAAAGACTGTTTGTAAGAACTAATCAACCAAAGCAGTAGTAGAGAATATTCATGCACAAGTATCTGTCTATTGTGTGTATCCCTGATTTTTTCTAAGAAAGAGAGTTCATCGTGACAGAATTTTTATGAAGAGTAGGTATTGCTTTATATTTTGTTTTGTGATAACTTTTTTTTATGCCTTTTTTGTCTTTTGTAGCCTTAGATAGTCAGATCTTAAAGTATTTCATTTACTTAATAAAGAGTAAGGCAGCTTCAGTGCTCAGCCTTAATGTAGACAAATGACAGCTTCATTCCCATCACAACTGGATGGAGGTAATTACTGACACTGTCACAGGCCTGGCAGAGATCACTGCTTGTAGAATAGCGCCATCCCTGCTAAAAAAAATATGAATGTCAGAATGAAGGATTTTTTCCTTTTGTAGCCGTCCAATATGATTAAAAGATTTTGTGTTTAAGCCCCTTTTTACCTAATACTATTAACAATTAAAAGAGTTAATGAGTCATTACTAAACTGGATGTCCCATTTGTGCATCCTCTAATGGGATCATAAACTAATATAAGACTCTTTGTTGAGGCTTTGATAATGTATAGTTTATTGCAGACTCTACGTTTTAGATTGCATTATGTGCCAACCCTGTTTAAGGCAGATTATTGTGGGAACAAGCTGAGTTACTCTGCACCTGCATTTAGTTAATCAGAATCAAAAGGGAGGATCAACCTTGCTTAAGTGCTTTGAGAGAGAGAATGTTACGTCTCAAAGTCGAAAATCACTTTAAACAGACTGCCTGATAAGCGTGTGTTTTTCTCTCATGGCTGAGCACAGCCACCACATGATGTGAGTGTGAGTGTGTGGGATCAGGGCACTGGTTTGAGATGATCCTGGGAATTCCAGTTGACTAAAAGAAAAGGGTGCTTTTTACGAGAGAATATGAATAAAAGGGGAACGCTGAAAAGTGTCGGACAAGTCCTGAAATGGAACTCTCTGTGTGCAACCTCATTTTCTTCTTCAGTGCCCATAGGTTATTAGATTATTAATTGTAAATACAGCTAAAGAATCCTGTTTCCATTCCTTTGGTACTATAAATTTTCTTCTTTTTATATTATTTTTTAAAATGTAAAAAAATTTAAACATAAGGCTGAACAAGAGCTGGCAGCAAATGATCAGGAATCTGAAAGCTAACATTCAGCTGACTGTTTACAAGTCTAAAAATAGCATAACTCTTTTTTTGCTATTAGAAGCATACATTTCAGAAAGAAAGCAAGCAGGAAACAAGACTGATGTTTATTTAGCCTCTATTCTCCATTTATGAATGCCCTAATATGTACTTTGGAAGCAAAACTCATGAAGCTGTTAAGGTTAATAATTGCCTTTTGTTCAGTGTAATTGAAAGAAAAAAATAGATGGCCCTGCCAAACCAGAAGGAAAACATTTACTTTTTTAGGAAAACATACAATTACTAAATCTAAATATGTAAGTCAATTCACTAATTAAAGCCATGTAATTACTAATTTCTTTCCCATTGGAGAGTGTTGAACTACAGTGCATTGGGTTCATTTGTGCATTTTGTGAGTGAAAGTGGTAGTGAGAAATAGAATAAGACAGTCTGAACACAGCTGGGGGAAGGAGAATATACATTGTTCTGCAAGAAACCCAAAGAGGAGATTTTAGGTTAGCTTCTCCCTGAAAACACCTTGAGGATGTGAGAAAGGAACTAGTTTCCTATAATTTTGTTACTTCTCAGAGAAACAGCATGTTTCTGTTTCATTGATTTTTATTGAATGAAAATGGCTGTGTCAAATAAGTACATGACCCCACCATTAAATTCTCCTAATTAAAATTGTCCAAAAATTTTCCAAAGTCTGGCTATTTTAGAGTGGTAATGCTTTCATATTCTCAGGCAATTTGTATATTGGTAATTAGTTTATAAAACTGGTGTATAGAAGTGTACTGAAGAATTTGGTTTAGTAAGATACCTAAATGCCTACTGGTTCAACTCTGAAACTTTTTGGTTTTGTGCTCTTGAAAAATATATTTAAACAAAAAATTATTATACAACTTATAAGTGAAATTAGATCCATCAGAAATGTATTCAGAGGAAGTCCATACGCACAGTAGGAAGGCACCAGAAGGTAAGCAACAACAATGTTGAGATACTGAGATTTTAATTCTGTTCTTTTTCTTTTTTCACTTTTCACTGCATGAAGAAGGCAGAGGCTCAAAGACAGAGACAGCTGTTTCTTAGTATTTAGTTTTGAAGTGTCTTCTCAGACTAGGTGCCCAGAGGCATCCTCTGAAGTATTTAGCAAGCTGAAAGTTTCTATACTTGGAGACCTGTTCTTTCCTTTGGACACCTGTTATGGGACAGATAATTCAATGAGATTGCTATGCAGTCAGGTTTTGAGGCAGTGGAAAGGTGGCATGACCCATAAAGTGGGGAAAAGAAAGCTAAAAACCTGTCAGTAAAGGTGTCAAAAGTATATAGATACTATACATACTCAGACTATATTAATTTTAGTACAGATACTAACACAGAATCACAGAATGGATAAAGTTGGGAGGGACCACAGTGGGTCATCTGGTCCAACCTCCCCACTCAAGCAGGGTCAGCCTAGAGTACATTGCACAGGGTTTTGCTGCCTCAGTTCTGGAACATCTCCAGTGAGGGAGACTCCACAACCTCTCTGGGCAATCTATTCCAGTGCATGGTCACTCGCACTGTAAAGAAACTTCTTCTCATATTCAGGTGGAACTTCCTGTGCATCAGTTTCTGTCAACTGTGTCTTGTCCTATTGCTTGGCATCACTGAGAAGAGCCTCCGTCCTCTTGACACTCTCCCTTCAGATTCTTAGAGACTTTGATGAGGTCCCCTCTCTGTCATCTCTTCTCAGGCTGAACAAACAGGTCTAAACTCCCTCAGCCTTTCCTCATATGACAGATGCTCCAGTCCCCTGATCATCTTCATAGCCATCTTCTGAACCCGTTTCAGGACCTCCAAATCTCTCTTGTACCGAGAAGTCCAGAACTGGACACAACACACCAGAAGATTGCCCACAAGGGCTGAGTAGAGGAGAAGGATCACCTCCCAAGACCCACTGGCAATGCTCTTCCTAATGCACTCCAGGATACCATTGGTCTTCTTGGTCAAAAGGGCACACTGCTGGCTCATGGACAGCTTGCTGTCCACAGGGATCTCCAGGTCCTTCTCTGCAGAGCTGCTTTCTAGATTTTTTTATTTCTGCATGAGGTTATTCTTCCCCAGATGCAGGACTCTGAAATGGCCTTGGTTGAATTTCAGAAGGTTGTTCTCTGCCTATCTCTCCAATCTGTAGAGGTCCTTCTGAAGGGCTACACAGCACTCTGGGATATCAGCCACTCCTCCCAGTTTTGTGTCATAAGATGCTGAGGAGGCATCTGTGCCTTCATTCAAGTCATTCATGAATAAGTTAAACAATACTGGTCCCAGTATGAAACCTAGGGGGACCCCACTGGTGACAAGGCTGCAACTAGACCCTGTTTATGACCCTCTGGGATCTGCCATTCAGCCAGCTCTCAATCCACCTCACTGTCCACTCATCATTTCCTGAGTTTGCCTTTGAAGATGTTGTGAGAGACAGTGTCAAAAGCCTTGCTGATGTCAAAGTGAGCAATATCCAATGCTCTCCCCTCATTCATCCAGGTACTTGTGTCACTGTAAAAGGCAATTGGGTTGGTCAAGCATGTTTTACCTTTAGTGAATCCATGCTGACTACTCAATCACCTTCTTGGCATCCATGTGTATAGAGATGGCCTCCAGAATGAGGTGCTGCATCAACTTTCCAGAAATTGAGGTGAGGTTTACTCTCCAGTAGTTTCCTGGGTCCTCCTTCTTGCCCTTTTTGAAGACCTTTTTGTGACATTTACTTCCAATCCTCAGGCGTCTCTCCTGATTTCCATAACTTTTCAAAGATCATTGTGAGCAGCGTTGCTGTGATGTCTGCCAGCTATCTCTGTGAGCTATCTCAGCACTCATGGATGCATCCTGTCAGGGCCCATGGACTTGTGGATGTCAAGTTTGCCTATATGTTCTCTAACCCAATCCTCCTTGACCAAGGGAAAGTCTTCCTTCCCCCATTCTTTTACCCTGCTCTCCTGGGTGAGAGATTTCTGAAGATCGGTCTTAGCATCATCTTTATCTTTCTGTTTTGTGAGTATAAAAACATTTATTTTTAATTTTTAATATGGATTCGCTTTTGGATTTCAAGATTCCCTTTTAAAAGACACCAAATGTCTTGCTTTCAGCTTATTTGAAAATTTGACCAAAAAAAAGTTTATCAGTCTCAGTAGAGATAGGATTTTGTGTATGGTCTTAATACTTCAATACACTCAGGCACTTAATTAGTTTATTCACTACTTACTTAAATTACTGTAAATAGAATAGGGGTAATGATAAAAAGGGTGTTCAGCAGGAATAATGTAGCTTAGATGACAAATGAGTATCATTTATTTGAAGGTATAGGTCATTTGTTCAGATGCTTCCTCGGTTAGGTAATTCTCCAAACTGTTAGGAGCCTTATTTAAAACAAGCTGCCTTTCTCATCCCACTTTCTGATGGAGAAGTGTGCATATTAAAAACCTACCATCAAGAGTAGCATAAACCAATCTGTGTATTCACAGCACAGAAACAACTTTCCAATGGATGAAAGCACAAATTGACTTTCTCACCCACTGCAATGTTTCCTCAGATCATATTTTAAAAACTCAGAATGGTCTCAACTTTGTGTAACCTTTTTAAAGGTTTTATTATCAAGATAATCAAGTTATTTCATCAGATCAAATTGTGTAAAATTAATAATTGATACAACGAGAAATTAAAATAAATATTCTATTTAATAATCAGAAAAACTAATGGAAGTGTGGAGTCTTTTTCATTACTTTCTGTCATAATCCCTGTAGTCCTTAACATTGTCAGTTTGCAATAGTTTCAACATTCTTCCAAATCCCTGTGATTGTTCCTGCTTTTTCATTTTCCCTGCAGACTCCTCCTCAGTGTTATACCTCACTTCTTTGACATCCTTGAGCACTAGTCAGACAGAAAAGCAGCATGTCCTAGGCTGATACTCAGATATACATGGTCTGATTAACTCCATATACTCATAAGATGATTAACTTGCGCACTTACCATAGAAGTTTTTCACATTCATTGTCTTTATTCTCTATCTAGATGCTAATCTTTAACAAACTTGTTGGAAATTCCCATCTTTGAAATCTCTTAGTCCTTCAGTGCAACTGAAATAAGATAATGGATTCAAGAAGAGAGAATTAGAAGTGTGATTCTATAAGTCACTTTCCTTGGAAAATGAGGCCAAACAAATATAAAGCGGGAATATAATTATTTAGTTTATTTCCTTGAGAGTTTTGACTGCAGATTTTGCCTGACGGTGGACGAGGATCTGACAGAGAGCTTCCGATTTAGGATTAAGAAAGTAACAGGCAAAGGTGGTGTTATAGTGGGTGTTTGCTATAAGCCACCCAACCAGATAGAACAAGTGAGTGACCCTTTACAAACACAGGAGCAGTCTTACGTTTGAAAGCCCTGGTCCTCATGGGGGGCTTCAATCACACTCATATCTGTGGGGGGTCAGCACAGCAAGGCACAAACAATCCAGATGGTCCCTGGATTGCATTGGTAATAAATTCCTCCTACAAGTGATAGTGGAGACAATGAGGAGAGGTCCATTTCTGGACCTCATATTCACCAACAAGTGGATTGAGGGGATCATTAGAACTATGAAGATCAAAGGCAGTTTTGGCTGTAGTGACATGAGATAATGGAGTTCAGGATTCTGAGGTCAGGGAGGAAAGTGAAAATCAAGTCCCCCAGGCCTGGACAACAAGAGAGCAGACTTTGGCCTCTTCAGAGATCTGTTTAGAAGAGTCCCGTGAAATAAATCCCTAGAGGGAAGAGAGGCCCAAGAAATGCTGCAGATTATTAATATAATAAGTTGTAAGTCCACATGGACTTATATGCCAATGTGGTGTATAATAGAAAACTCCCGGACACCAACGTGGTGTGTAACAGAATACGTTATTCTGCAAGAACAAACGCTTAAAAACGAGTTTGAATTGTAGCACCTCACAAACTCTGACCTCTTTGACCAATTACAGCAGAGCGCTTCACTCCACATGTGCAACACAGTCCTGGAGACTTCATTCCCCAGAATTCTCTTCTGGCATCCTTCCTGAAACCCAAAACGTCACACTGTGAGGTAAGTCCCTAGAGGGAAGAGAGGCCTAAGAAATCTGGTTAATTTTCAAGTAACAGTTCATACAAGCTCAACAGACCTACATCCCAAATTAATTAAGTAGTCAGGCAAAAACACCAGTAGGCCCATGTAGATGAACAAGGGCTTCCTGGCCAAACCCAAACACAAAAAGGGAGCATACAGAGGTTGAAAGTAAAGACAGGTAACCTGGGAGGAATACAGAAACATTGTCCAGGCATCCAGGGATGAAGTTATGAAAGCTAAGGCCCAGCTGAAATTTAATCTGGCCATGAATTTCACAGAATTTCGCAGACAGTCTGAGTTGAAAACAATCCACAAGAATCATCGAGTCCAACTCTTAAGTGAATGGCCCATACAGGGATTGAATCCACAACCTTGGTGTTATTAGCACCATGCTCGAATGTCAAATACAAGTGCATCTAGTAACGCAGAAGCAACAAAAGAAAAATGTGGGGCCATTGTTATATAATTTGGTTACAATCTGAGTTATTGAATTCTTTTTTCCCAGTCTTTACTTACAAGACCTCACATATGTGACAAGTCTGAGAGCTCTGTGATTGCAGCCTGGAGAAGTGAAGGCTTGGGAGAATTGTTACTAATGTGTATAAATTCCTGAAGAGAGGATACAAAAACGATGGAGTCAGGCCCATTCAGTGGTGCCCGGTGACAGGACCAGAGGCAATGGGCACACAGCAAAGCACACGACGTTTGCTCTGAAGATCGGGAAACACTCTTTTTTTGTTTTTGCTTTGAAGGTGACTGAGCACTGGAATAGGTTGCCCAGGAAGGTTGTGGAGTCTCCATTCTTAGAGATATTCAGAAGCTGCCTAGACACTGAGCTTGACAACTGGCACTTAGTGGTCTTACTTGTGCAGCGTGCCTGGACAAGATGACCTCCAGAAGTCCCTTCCAACTTCAGCTCTTTTATGCTTCTGTGATTTTAAAGAGATGTATTAATCCAGAAAAAAAGCAAGGGTGCCTTGAAATAGGAAAGCTTCACAAGGTTTATGAATAATAGGTTTAGGATAATTTGTTTGTCTGAGAAAATATTTCCAAGTACTCTATTCTGCAATAAAAATATCTAGAATCTTTAATAATTAAAAAAACCAACACGTAATCTTAAATATTTACACACTTCACAGAAAGTCACAAACATAACAGGGGCGTCTCTACAGCCTTCCCATACTGTGAAAACTATGATAACCTGCAGGCTGTTAACATTTATTAAAATTATTCAAGATGTTACTATTATGTAAAAATTCATATATCCGAGTTCAGTAATAGTCAACAAATCTTTAAATATAACTTTAAAATTCACTGTTAAAATTGAGAGTTTTAAAAATATTACTACATCTTCAAGAAACAAGACCATTGAAAAAGCAATTGAGATAATTTAATAGTGGATTACGTTTCAAAAAAATGCACACTTCTGATAGTTCTACTGAGATTTTTTTTTCTCTTATTCTCTCATTAATTTGCATTTCCAAAAAGCAATGATAATGTGAAGCATCTAAAGCAGATAAAGGAACTATCACCAAAGAATTACATAATATTTTCCTAAATATTTTAATTCTATGACTATTCTAAGTGTTT
This sequence comes from Cephalopterus ornatus, assembly GCA_013396775.1. Classification (NCBI taxonomy): domain Eukaryota; kingdom Metazoa; phylum Chordata; class Aves; order Passeriformes; family Cotingidae; genus Cephalopterus; species Cephalopterus ornatus. The sequence continues at coordinate 4,740 of VZRE01006255.1, read as the reverse complement.
GTTCATAATAGTTATATTAAGATAATAGTTATGCCATTTCCACATTCTTTCTGGAACTATATTGTCTATAGTTTTACCTATTGTTGTCTTTCATATATAGCTCACTATCCATAGAAGAGTACACTGATATTTTTGAGTCTTGGGATACTTACAGTAATACAGAATTATTATAATGAGAAGTTTTATTAAAAAATGTTGAGAAATACACTGTTTGAAAGAAAATGAGCTGAAAAAAATTAACACACTTATGTTTTTTTTATGTGGTCTGCATTCCAAAATAAGTAGCTTATCTTGAGCTCTAACTTCCAAATGAGTGCTTCCTTCCTAGTGGTATTCCTTTGTTTTTCTCCTAGACTAAGAAATTTCTCTCTAAAATTGATATAAAAAAAGCGAAAGATACATAAGAATACCAATGCGTAAACAAATCAACATTAGGGAAAATCAGTATTAATTGCACTGTTACCTTAAGAGACCTCAGAGAAAAAAGGCTCCAGACCAATTGAGTGTACAAGATAAGGTAAAGAGAGTTTCCCTGAGGCCCAGGGAATACACGACATGAGCCCCTCTAGACAATGGTTCTATTATTTTATAATAAGATCCGTCCAATCACAGATTTGTCCACCCCCTGTTCTACCCCCTGACATGCCCCTTCAGGAAGTGGGTTTGGGGTCTTCGGGACCCCTTCTTTCTCATCTTCATCTTCTTCGCAGCATGCACAGTTCTTGAAATTCCTCCAGATTTCTGGGCTTGATGGTCTCTGTGTCTGCGTGATATCTTCTGGTCCAGGCCTTAGGGTGTTTTTCTACAATTCTACCTAGAATAGAAGACTAAACACGCTAACAGAATTTAGATGGATTGATATGGAATGGAGTAACTACTATGTTAAGGGTAAGGGATATAATACAGCTACATTGAAATCTACATTCACTACACAACTACTTCTAAAATCTACAAAAGCTAAAAAACCAAAAAGATCTGAGGCATCAGCACAAAAAAATGGGCTTATGGTCTTATAAAGGAGATAACAATCCCAGAAATGAATTTTCCTTCATGTCATTATCAGTAAAATCTATGCCCTCGAAAAGAACGTAAGTGAAAGTTGAGGTCAAGGTGCAATGGCTAACTTTAATTTTCCATAACTTTAGATGTGTATAGATGATGTAGACATCCATGTCACTCGGCCCCATTTATTATAAGTGAATGCCCTTCTGAGGTGTAATTCATTTATTCTTTGAAAGGACCTTTACTGCTTGATGTCTCTCAAAGTGCTTATATATCTTATTTCATTGAAAAGAACTTTAAAGTGAGTATCAGATGTATGTGTTTACATTATATACTCATAATCAAGTGAGATTTATCCACTGAAACCATTTTAATTTTATTACTTAGTATGAAGTTTGGGTTTCAAGCTCTAGTGGGGTTGTAGAAATGACCTTCAATAGGCTTCTAGTCAAGGACCCTCTAAAGATAAAAAGGTCAGTTATTCAGAGACTCTCTACTTAAACTTGTACAGCAGATGAGTGAAAATTTCTAAGTGCAAGAACTGGTCTCACCTCATGCTTAAGAAGACCTTTCAACCTCTGAGTTGAATCAGAGGTACATTTTAAACAGTTCTAACTACTTACTCAGGCAGAACTGCTTTTTAATATATGAAGAAATAAGAAGAAATGCAGAAAGAGAAGGTAGTAGTAACTGCTCTTTGCACAGTAACCGTAACAGTAGGCACTTATTCAGGGAAAGCTAAAAATAAATTCCAAACACTCACGAAGCTTCAGAATCTCAAACATGTATTATAGGTGAGAGGATGATTTTATAATGGAAAATTTAGATGAAACAAGAAATGTAGATGACTTCTAGCTAACTTGTCTATTTGATGTGCGGATTTCGTATTGCCCTGTCTGTACAGACAGAAAATACCCATAGAGACACTACAATCCCTTATTTTCTCCTCCTTTCTAGTTCAGCTCTGTAGCAACTAACTAAAGTAATATTTATTTTCACCTGGTTTTTTTTGTCGCTATGATTCTTCTTTTGTGTCCTTGATTACACAGCACCCCGGAACCACTGGGAAATAGACCTAAATCCTCACCCTTTTCTCCCCACATCCCAGAATACCCATGAAGTATAATGTAACACTTTCCTTTTTCTGGAAGCTATTACATCGGTAATACAATTGGTTGTTGTATTTCAGTAATATTTAACACCTTGCCTTAAGTATCTGGGGTAAGTTTAGAATAACACAAATGGTTAGAATGTGTTGGAGACGTGGCAATCCAATCTGCTGTGGAAGTTAGTTGTTAAGAGAGTAAATCAAATCATCTACTCGCAGGTATTCAGATTCTCTGAAAGTTTGAAAATCCAGTCATTCTCCCACAAGTGCAACTGCCTATAACATCTGTGCCAAACAGCCTGGATCCGATAATTCTCTTGCCTGAGCTCTGAAGCATGGATTTAGTTGGACAAAGAGAACTGAAGATGCTCAAAGTGTCCTTTCTAACTTCTCACTATTAGATGAAGCACAGGAGTCAATACCAGTAATATCATTGTGATTGTGACTTTGACAGATATGGCCTGATAAATACCCAAATGTGCTTGTCCATTTCTCCTTGTGGTCAAAATACAGCCAAAAGATAGCAATGATTTTGAGCAGAATTCAGACCTTTGTGAAAACAATTACATGTCTTGTAATACTTTACCCAGAAGATTTTAACTATTTAAATAAACCTTGTCAAGCATGGCATTTCATTATTGTAATTCCTAATTACAAGGGAAATGTCTTTTTAAAGCTCTTGTGACTTTGTATTTATAATCCAAAAATTATCTCCAATAATATGTAAATTACACTGCAAGCTTCCAGTTGGCAAGACTTACATGAGTTTAGAAATGCAGTAATTTATTTAAAGAATGGTGCCTTTTAACATAATAATTGTGTAGTAAAGAGTACCCACATTTATGGGTTCAGTTACAGTGAAGGCAAATAATAAAGAAAAGTTGTCCTGACAAACTGAGTTTTTGTAAGAATAATGACTTAGTAGAGGCCTCAGCGCAGTAATTGTTCGATTGCCACTTTCTGCAATGTTGAATTTTTCAGTAACATCTGTATGTAATCACATGTAAAAAGTCTTCAGTCAGTGCCTCTTCCCACTGATCTAAACAGTCCTTATAAAAGTAGTGATCCTCCAATCACAAGAGTGAACCAGATAATTAGTTAGAGGAAATGAAAGCAACACAAATTTTGAAAAATATATTTAAAATTAACTTTAATAAATGACACAAACTAATCATAACCCATGATATTTCTCAACATGTGTATGGTATGTTATTTTGATATTTAACCTGTATTGAAAAGCCACCAACTTGGTTTATTATACTATACACAATATGACCTCACGAAGAATTGTATACAGTTAAAATATGAATTTTCCTGATAGTCAACTATAGTATGCTAAGACCAGACCAAGTTTTATAGAAAATACCTATCTTCAGGTGAAAAATCAAGCAAATAAAGATTACTCCTAACTCTCCACTCAGAACATTTTTTCTCTGTTTATTCTCAAGTTTCTTTGCCTGTTATTTTGAGGTTATCTTATGAGGTTATGAGTCATAATGTTTTCCTGCCTTTTCGCCAGCTATCAGAAAAAAGATGCTAAATAAATTCTGACCTTAATCTGTCTTGTTTGACCAATATATTGCTTGCTCAGCAAAATTTAAGCTGCCCTCTGCCTTCCCCCAAAGCTTTTGATTTGATAGATAACCTTTTAAATAATAATAAAAGAAATCACTACCGTATTGCTTTTCTGATACTATAAATGTTGAATTTGAAGTTAAATGTCCAGGTTGGGGAATCTTATGGTATACCTGCTTCAGAATTAAATGTTTTCAGATTCTTCAATGTTAGAATAATATCTGTAAGTTTTTGTCTTCCAGTGTCAGCTAAAGAGATCTTCAATGCACTCAGATTTCTTTCAGTAACATTTAAAAACTAAAATTTCCTGTAAGAAGTAAATTGGCTTATGTGTTCACAGATGTTATAATGCAGTCTTTAATTACAATGTTATTATTTCTCCCAAAAGTAAATTCCAGCATCTTTACTCTAAAGTAAAGAATTACTAATACTTCAGGATCAAAGTTATCATTAGAGCTATGTGTGTTTACATATATATATATATATACATATACATATATATACATATATTTTAAACAGCAAATCCACGTTTTATTTTTATTCTCCAAACTAAGGAAGGTAACAAGCAAAAAGAAATAAAGCTTTATACATGAGTTAAAAATGTAATGAAAATTAATAATAATCACCAGAGACATGTCTTGGTGGCCCCTCACTTATTAAGAGTAATGAAATAAGAATCAGGCCTAAAAGAGTTAACTAGGCTAGGCTTCCTCCCCTAGCACCTGCTGCACCTGTGTTACCAGACTCGTTCTGTTCTGCCTACTGGACCAAAGCTTAGGAACAGCATACAATAGGCCTAGAGGTAATAAATTAGGATAAGCAAAGAGAAGGTAGACAAGTGAATAGGTGAAGTAGGCCTGGAGCCAAGGCTTTTTCCAAGCTTCAGTGAGCGGGGCAAGAACAATGAAAAGGTAGATAGGTCAGACCGAGGAAGATGAGAAGAAGACCCCAGATTCGAGGCTGAAGGCCGGATGTACCCCCGAAATTGAGGGCCAAGAAAAGAACCGCCCTAAGCTCCTCCTATACTCTGACAGAGTTGAAGGGAATGCTCCCCA
>VZRE01006254.1:321167-392980 GCA_013396775.1 Cephalopterus ornatus | reverse complement strand
AAAAAAAAAAATCTGTTTCATTATATTAAAAACCTCAATTACAGAAAGCCTGACACAGCCAGGATATAATTATGATGAACATCAGACAGAGATGCATAAAAAGTCTAAAGTGCAGTCAGAACATTCAGTGTGTCAACCACAGTGAATGTGATCCCAGCTGCACAGTACTTCAATATAATTAAACCACACTTCTTACATAATGTAAGTTAAATGACAGGCAAGAGTGAAGTTAACTATCTGCTCTCTGGTACAGGAATACCAGCACTGCAAGGCTATTAAAATCTTTTTTTAAAGAGCACCACAAATGCCATGTCAGCAGTGCCAAAAAAAAATTCTGGTTGTGTCTCAGTGAGTAGCATCCCCCTTCACTTCAGCATTTATGACCTGTGTGCACAAATCAAGGAATATTTAACTATTTTTGTATTATAGCAAAAATCAGCAGGTTTGAAAATGAGACCTAATTCTCTTGTATAGACAGAGCCTGGTTTAGACAAGAAACAAGAAAATGCTTTACCCTGTGATGTACCCACTGCCCTTACCCTGCCTTCTCTACACTCTTCCATTTATGGCAGTAAAATCCTGCTGAGTTTAATTAACGCACAGAATTCACATCCTATAGTTTCATTTTATTACAAGAGAAACAAGACAAGTTAAAGTATTTATTTGTGACAAGGGATATTAGCTGCTTTGAGCTTATTAATGGAAGTAACCAGCAGTATAGCCCTGATGTTCAAGGAATTATTACTGTAGCTTTTTGCCCAATTTCTGCAAAATGTTTTGCAGTCAGATCCAAGGGTTATTTCTGCCCTAAATGCTCAATTATATGAGCTGGTGACTGATCTGGAAGCATAGCCCGGAAGAACAGGGCATACCCAACAGCCTTGGATTTCCTCCACCCCCAAGTATTTTATCTGTCTGTCTGGAGGAATGGTAAGGCTGCGTTTTGCAGTCATCAGCTGTGACAGCAGCTTTTGAGGAACAAGAGAGCCAACTTTACTGTAGCCTGGATAATCAGAACAGTGAAGTCACAGCACTTGGAGCAGTGTTAATGCCAAAGGTACACAACACATCTCTTGGGTCACGAAGCAAGCACTGAGGTCTGTGCAGTTGCAGCTATGCTGGCAATGGTATCAAGCTATAGCTCATTCAACCTGACTTTTATGACTACATATAAACATCCAGGCTCAAAAAAAGTCACCCAAACTAATAGAAAGTGCAATTGCTTCCAGTTATAGGTAAGAAAATCAAGCTATTAGTTTTATTGTCGTTGACATTCTAGGATGTAAATAGAAGTCCAAATATTGCCACAAATGAAGTTGCAACCAGGGTGGCCTGGGGTCATTCACACATGCTGCAGTCCACCTTGATTTAAACCTTAGGGCTTATCTAATTTTTTCTTACCTACATGCAGCTTTAAAAGCCTGAATAGTAAAACACTCAATGTACATAAACCAGAGATGGGATTAATATTTCCCCTACAAAAAGGTACTATTAAACTGTAGATCTAGAATGTTTTACATAGGAATGACATAAATACTATGACAAAAAGGAAAGGTATTCTCTCTGATGACTTCAGAGCTATGTTAATGGGATTCTCTGGGAGACATTCTAGTCCTGTACTACAATGGTAAGGAACAGTTATAAAAAGTTCTTACAGGTTTGTAAAAAGCTTATCAAACTATATTCATTCTCTAGGCTAGATCTTCTCCTGTATAACAAGCTTGCAACTAGAAAAGTAGTAGTCCAGGGGTAGCTCTGTGAAGTCCACATTTTCCGCTTACAGGTAGGGTATTATTTGCCATCATCTGTCAGTCACAATGAATCTGGAAGGGAACGGATGAAAGCAAACTCCATTCACTCAATTCATGGTATCTGTTCGTAGTTGACAACTCTACTGAATAAACAGCATGACCCTATTTTAAGACCCTGTAGTCTAATCCATAACCAAAAGTTAAAACATATACATTGAGAGAATGCACGTTAATGCTCTTTCCTGTTACTCCTAAACAGAAAAAGCACAGTGAGAAGACAGAATCAACCTGTTTGCTCAATAAGGTTAAAAATTGAAACAAACATATCCACTATTTTCTACCCAAAAAAAAAAAAATTAGGAGTTCTCTAAACATAGAACTTCACTTTTGTAAGCAGTTGAAAGACAGTCTCAAGTTGTAAATTATGCCTCTAATTTCCTTCTTATAGGTAATGAACATATGTACAGTCATGATATAAGCTTCAACAGTCTTTAATCATACTGGGTGCCAATTACAGATACGTAAAGAGCAATTCAGCTAATTAAATACAGGTGTCAAGGGCCATTCTTGATGCCCAAGAGAAAACTATCAGCTGGACTCCAGATGCCATGGAAGAAAAACACAGTCCTCCTGTAGGTCCTATGACGACATTTAGATCTGTAAGGCTGTCTTAGATCACCTGGGGCACACAAAGTGCCACTCAAGGTCTGGTTTTGGCAGTTAAATCATTTAAATAGTCCCACTGACCTCCACGTATCATCTGAAGTGCATAACTTTCCAATAATAAAAAGCAGACTCTGTATTCAAAAATGTACAACACCAGCACCCCAAAGGATTCACCTTTAGCAGTGACACTGTAGAGCTTGGACTGTTACAAATCAATAACAGCAGCAGCCACAGAAAAGCCACTCATCACACATGAGATTAAAATAAAATATGATTATCTCTCTCAAACATCAGGTTACAGGCTCTACTGTCATTCTGGTTTGGGCATATAACTAAAATATTATCAGAAACTTAATTCTGAAAAATTATTTACAGTGGGGCTATCTCAGTCTATTCCGTATGTTCTCTACCCTCAAAAAGCACACAAGAGCAGTTTTTGTTTGCTAGGAATACCTGTGTTGATTCACGTAACCAACTAAAAAGTCAATAGCAAAGTGGCCATCTTAAGTGCATGGCTCTCTTTCTCTGTTCTCTGATATAGCAACAAAAGATAAAGTAGATTTTCGGCACAAAAGAACAACAAAACCAATTTCTATATCAACCCATCTCCCCAGTTTGCAAATTTGCCAGAGAGCAAAGAACAACATGGCAACAAAAGTTTTCCTCGGTAAGACTTGCGGAAGAAATGAGGCAAAGCACTTACCGTGTCCTGAGATTTATCTTTGACATCATAGACTGTCAGTTTTATTTTAGTCTCCTCATAGATGGGGTATTCCGGTGGGAATGTCACACCAGTCAAAAACAGTGGATCTCTTGTACCCTGTGTAACACGAGTAAACATTCAGTAAGGTAACAGCTGTGCAATGTGTAGTATGTCAGTACGGAGGTACAGAAACCCCAAAGATGTCAGCTGTCTACAGCAGAGAGGGGAACAGATAAGTATTGCTACCCAATCAATAAAAAAACCAGACAAGTTTAAAACTTTGCCAAGAAAATTTAAAAACAAACAAACAAATAAAATCAAACAAAACCACAACAACTTTCTGGAAAGTTTTTTAAACTGGAGAAGATACGAAGTGCTGCTGAAACAGAGCCTAGCAACACGTCTTTAAACAGCTCAGCAGCAGATATCAGTACCTGGAATACAACCTGTAATAACCAAACCCTTTCTTACTCCCACGATGCTTTCTGAAAGTAACTGCAATTTCATCTTAATTTAAATGAACTAAAGATATAACTTGCACGCACATACAAAACAGAGTGATCTTCATTAAGTCAAATAATAAGTGCATAGAAATGCTACAGAGACTCTCTGTATTACATTAAGGATATTGATTAGTGGAGAGGGAATTGAAATACTCCTCTTTAGGCAGTAATGCAGTAAATTAACATTCCTGTGCTTTGTAACATTATGATTTATATCTAAAAGCTGTACACATAAGTAACTATATCACAGCTTCATATATACAATTAAGTGAATCATACAAAATATTGTTCATAAGTTCTTAATGTTTAATTATACTTAATTTCCTAAGATTACCAGAGGTTTACGTATCCTTAAATTTTCTATTAAGTGAAAAAAAGGCTTGCGCATGATAAAGATAATTTATCTTAAAGAAAACAACTTTCTGTGCCCCTGCCTTCCCCTACTCCAAAATTTAACTAAAAAGATGAGAGCCTTGACAAAACAAATTCAGAAATGTATTGAGATCTAGGACATTGTGTTAGAAAATGAATCAACTTCTATTAAAAAAAAAATAAAATATCTATTGCATCTTCTGCACAACATCATTCCAGACAGTCTGCAATGAAGCATCCTGATCAGATACAAGATATTTGAATTAAGCAGTTTCAGGATGGTTGAGGGCTGAAAGCATAATAATTTAATTAGTAGTTGGTTGAAAGTAATCACACAAAGAGCTCATGAAATACTCTCATTGTATTTAACAGTTAAAACAAGCCTTTGGCGAAATCGCATGTGTGTGTTTACCATAAGCCTTCCCTGTTCTTAATGAGTCTCTCTGGTAAGTTAAGCAAGTTACACCTACATTGCCTGCTCACATTTAATTTTCTCTGGGCCATTTTTGCTGTTTCTGACACTGATGCTTACAGGGCAATGTGAGGACTAGCAAAGCAGCCTCAGACAGCTTTTGTTGTAATATATGATGCAAGTTACTAATTATTTTGTATAAAGTCACAGACATTACATACACACATTCTTTTCCCAAGTTATAAAAGTAGGGTAATATTTTTCAAATTGCAAAAGCATCAACTCTCTAATGGGAAAAAAAAACAGAAAAAGAAACAAAATGGATAACAGATGACACAAAACACCCATGTTCTCCTGCAATTTAAAAATACTTCACAAACTCCCTACTACTCTTAATTCAGTTTTACTTTGCATTGCCTTGTCCCTTCAAGTTGAGAGCAACTATTCCCTGTTTCACTCTAAACCTGTGTCTGAAGAACAGGAATATTCTCCATGCCTCTACCTGGAACAACAGAGCTTTCATGAAAAGCCAAGTTAATTTCTGTTTATCCTGGTTAAATGCCAAGAACTACGGAACACTTAGGTATGCTTTACTAACTGCCAGAGTGTGCTTGCCCTACCTAAGACTATGCACTAACTTGTTTTATTTCTCATTCACTTTCTAAGGAAGAAATGAGCAATTCATTAATCAACATGTTAATTGAATAAGAAAGAGTCTCACCTCCACGATTTCAGTGCTTGAATACCGCGTCAAAATGTGCTCTGCTGGATGCACCACTGAGACTTGTATAAACGTATTCAGCTTCCGATCACGGGTAGCAGCCACTAGATCCTTGCATGCTGGAGACAGTACAAAATAAAAACAAAATACTCAAAAGAAAACTCTGGGAAAACGCCGTTGCAGGCGCAGGACAAAGCAGACCGTGCTCCGGCTCCAGATTAAATCTCCGGAGACAAGTCGATTTAACAGAGGAAGTCCCTTGGAAGTAACTTACAGAAATAGGAAGTCACATGCTGCAGAACTGAACTGAGATCTCGTTTCCACTAAAAATACTAGCAGCTTCTGCAAAGCTCCCTGCCAGCGGCTCATGGGCTCCACTATATGAACGTGCGTGCGCATACACACACACTTACACACGCTGCAGTAGTAGTTCATTTTACATAAGCACTCCTTTAATTTGCCCACAAAGTCTCTCTTAGCAGCCTGACTCGATCCTCTCTTGTCTGACAATTTTCACAGTTACATGGCCATTTTAAACACGTTCTAAGCCAGCTAATTGCTATCAGTGATTGGGTTAGTTTATACAGTCTATTACTACGGTGTGAACTTCTTAGCAGAACTAGTTATTGGGTATAAATCCACATACCTAAAAGCAGACAGCAAAACAACCAATTCTTTTGTCAGTGACGGGCATGGTAAATGAGGATAATTGTATTCTGCCTACCTGGCATCATTATTAAAACACATTCTATCTAATAGTGAAATTCAGTTCTTTTTTAATAATTCATTTTTATCCTGGGCTCAGAGTCAGGCAGGTGACTGAGTTCATTTTTAGACTAACACACCTTGTGCCTTCTAACTGAAAGGATAAAAGCACCAAAGAAAAAGGAAAAGGAGGAGGAAAGAAATAAATGCACCATTAGCTGCTCTGAAGAAGGGACATGCAAGTAATGGGGCATGCACTGGCTCTAAAGCAAAATCCATCCACCTTACATTCTTCGCTAAGGAATATGCAACAGTGAACACTGGGGGGGATCTACCCAGTGCTTTCCACAGTGCAACAAACTACACTGGGATCTTAGAAGCCTGAGGAAAGCAAAGAATAGCCTGCAGTTTCAGAGAGGCTAACTGTCAAGAAAGAGCTGAGGATATTTTCTAGGAGTCACTGCCAACCAGGGGCTTCCTCAAGTGAGGCTAACCTTTAACATTTTAAAAGGTGAGGCAGATTATCCTCACAGCAAGCAAACTTGGTGTGATGAGAAGCCAAGCCAGAAAAGCTGTGATACATACAAAAGGCCAATTCAGCTTGGTTTATATCTTTTTTTTCCTTTAGGTTTGAACCTGCTGCTTGAGTAAATAAAAGGAAAATTGGCTGAAGCTTTTTTACCACTCTTTTATAACAGTTAAAAGGGACAAGGAGACAATTAAATCTAACCTTCAGAGAATAATTTCAAGTGTTTGCTTTAGTCCAAATTGCCAACTAAATCTCTTGGTACTTAGTCTCAAACTGACCCTATGATAGTTTGGTGGGAAAAATGGGATAAGCATAAAGTTTGTGCATGATGAAATCTTCATTGAAACAGTTCATGGAAGAGCACCAGACTCAAATAGCAAGTTGCCATCAATTCCTTCATACTAAGACTCACCACATTATTAAAATGACTAAATATTAGCACTACTTGACATGACCTGAAGAATTATGTGAGTAGCTTTACTGAAAAGCAGTTACCAAAGCACTAAAGGTTGGGCAAACACCCACCTATTTGAACTATGTCATTTCTAAAAGCTGATCACAGATGCAGCATCAGATCACTGAAATTTCCAGATACAGCCATTTCCCCCGCAAACCCTGATCTTACGCCACCACACAATCCTTAAATGTTGCACTCTATAGTCATGTTTTTAGAAGGTAGCACAGTAAAGCACAGTTTCAGAGGAATGGCAAGAGAGCACACGTTCACAATCAGAAGCTGGAACACAGAGATATAGTCAAATTTTTCACACCCACCACAAAGGAAGGCTAGCCAGCTCACAGTTTAATGGAATATACAGAAAAATAAAAACAGAGAGACAAAGAAACTTTACTAGAAACAAAATTAGTTGCCCCCCAAAAACACCACCAGTGACTCTGGCAGGAACCCTAAAGCTGAACTCTAATGCGTGATGAATGGACGTAAAGCCCCTACAAATAACAGATTTAGTTGTGCAATGTCTCAAATACATTATATCTAGATGTGACTAAATCTTTTAGCTGCCAAGGGCACAGGCTTTTATCCTATTGAGAAACTTTTAACAATAGGAAGAAGATTTGCACTAAGTGGTCACCACCTTGGTGATATCTGAGCATAGGAGACAATTCATTTTTGTGACAGTAGGGCAATCCAGTCATTAGATCATTTTTCCTGTAAAAAGGCAGCTGCACAGCATGATCTTGAATTTCACTGCACAGAGTTGACAGGAACATAACTCATCTGCATATCTCTGGTGGGGTGGATCAGCACAAAGCATCAGAACTCTTTGGGAGACCCCAGCACAGAAGGATAAATGAAATTAAATGAAACCTGCATCTACTTCAATGATAACATTATTTATCTCTATTGTAACATTGGGCAACTGCTGTCCCCAACTACCCTGTCAGTCAGAGAGAGGTTATTCAACAGGGTTATTCCTGGTAGACAACTGAAGATCTGCTGTGACACAGAATTTGTCAGTTTAAGCCACAGTGCATCACTTCCCTCAAAAACAGCCCAAGTGAAATGTTTAAGAAAACATACAGACTACTTTTAAGCTGATGCCAAAGAACAGAAGCTTGTTATATCCTGTTCACAGCCTGGCAACTTTCATAGCCCCATGTGGCAAGATTGCCCTTTGAACTCTTTTACTGCCAGTATCTCTGAAAACCTCAGGCCTTCTCAAAGACAGTCCACACTATTCGGACACTGTGAAACATCACATGGCTGTGAAAGCAGAAGACCAGTTTAAGCTATACATTTAAACACATCTGTTAGGCATTATTGGCACACTACTCAAAAAGAAACTGAGGAAAATACAACCATGCTAAGGCTGTTCTCTTAACTGCAAATGTAACACCGTGACAATGGGTAACGACATCAGCATGTTTTCCATCATAGCCTACGCCCTAACACACCACAGACATAGGTCACTTTACTTTTCAATACTTCACTATGCTTGAATTAATTCTGGAAAAACTCAGCAACAAAAATCAGGGAAACGTAGTGACAGCTTGTACTTACACGCCAAAAGTATATGAATCTACTCGTTATGACTGTTGACTCAGTGTGTAAAAGCCTGAGTCATCCATTCCCCTGGTGATCCCACCTCTGCTAAGCCTATCAGCACACAATGAATGTCTCAGGAAGAACTGCATTAGGAATAATTGATGCTTTAATATCAGCAAAGAAAAAAGTTAAGATAGCAGGAAGAAACAAATCCTCAACATATTATGCAGAGGAAAAGAAGACAAGAAAGCAGCAAAGTAGTCACTATGTGCAGAGCAGTAAGAAAGGCTGCATGGAAAATGAATTGCTCTAGAATATATTCTCAAATAATTATGTATTTTGCAAAATCCTGTGGTCTACATATGAAACTGTCTCACCATTTAAAAAGCTTGAAAACAGACAGGACTTAAGTCAATGTTATCCTTCAACACTTATTCCCAAAACAATAAAGGCAATAAGAATATTTTTATTTCATTTCCATTGCTGTTGGTGTTCTACTATTAAAACCGTAACAGTATTCCTGCATGGATCACAGTAAACAAGTGCTCCCTCCTCTATCAGTCACGCCTGTACATTGTCCTGTACATTCCAGCAGCACCACAAACCACACAAACCACGTGTGCTGTAAACACAAACCTCACGAGTGGATGTTTGACTCTCAAGTCCTGCACAGTCAGTATTTCACTGTTCTCTGGGCTGCACTGACACAATGGCTGTGCTTTTCATCCTCCTGTGTGCATGAGTGCCCGCTTAAAACAATACAAGGGAAAGACTGGCTACTGTTTCCTCAGGCTATGTAAACACAGGAGAATCTTGCATCACGGTTTCCCATTCATGGGATCTGGGAGAATTTTTTGAAAACATCTATATATAGGAAGAGTACAGAGAGAAAAACTAAAAAATCCCAATGACTATATAACCATAAAAAAGGGAGAAACAAACAAAACAAAGAAACAAAAGCAAAACTCCAAAATAGAAATAGCCTGGAAATTCATCATCTACCTTCTCTGAAGCTATAACATTCTGACCAGGCACTCGGCACTCTGCTCCAAGCACTGTGCCCTCTGGAGACATAAGAAATTAATCTGGCTGAGAAACAGCGAGATGCGGCATCTCCCAGAACTGAAAAAAGATCCAGTAGCCAGAAGAAACGACATGGGCAGAGGGAATGAAGGACATCCTCAGCTCCAAGTTCACGGGATTGTTTGGGAAGGAAGCCAAGGACTAGTCCAAAAGTTAGGAAATGGCATTGAAACTGCACTGTTTATTTTTGTTAGTGGGGAAAATTACAGCACATTGGTGAATGTCTTCTCATACTCTGGATTCACACGATGTGTGTATTAGCCTACATGACAATTTTCAAGGTAGCTCTTTCTCTAACCAGTGACAGAAACACCATTTCCCACAGCTTCATTCCTTCCTATTTTCCAAACCAAAACAGATTCCAAGGGGCTGGCAAAGGACAGGAATTAACCACCATAGCCCTGTTGTCTCCAGGGCACGCTATTTTGTACACTGTCAGAACAGAACAGAAAACTACTAGTATCTGAAGACAAGGGGCATGGGAAGAGCCTGTGTGTCTCACACACACACACATATATATATGTGAACATAACGTCTGGAACTTTTTTCATTTCATTGAAAATGCAGCAGCATAATTACCCCAAATACATAAATAATAATGTACAGTCTGTCTTGATAAACTAATTAAGTGAGGTGTAGCTATTCTTTAGTGGGCAAAAGGACACATTAAATAAGAGAACACCACATTCAGACCTGTGATATATGCAGAACACTAAACACTACACGGCTTGCTTTCCTCCACCCTGGAGTGTGCTGTGGACTGGAGGGAGGCATAAGGGAAGAAAGTGCAAATCACTGCTGGTTCTGCCTCCACAGAACACACAGCACAGAAGAAGAATGCCCTCAGTTAGGCACACACAAAGGCTCAGGAATTATCCAACTTCAGAATACAGGAAAGTTTTGGCCACAGTTTTGAATTAAGAGCGTAAATGCAGCTGTGAGAGGGATGAGAACTGAACAGTGCTGTGTTCTCTGCATGGCAAAACATGCCTGAAAGCAAAAGGAGACAAAGGTTTGAGGGCAGGTTATTAGCACAGAGTGGTGTTAATGAGCATGCCTGACTCTGCTCCATAATAAATATTATTAATTGGTTTGCCTTAAATAATACTAATTGGCTGTCCCATTCATGTGCCAGTAGGAATGCTTCAGTTTGCTGATGGGTACAATCCTTGCACCCAGGGACCAACAGAACAGGGAAGTTGCTCCCACAACAATTTGCAATGTGGACTCCCAAAAAAATTCACCATACAACACTAAATATCAAAGGATGCAGCCACATTACTACAAAATGAGGGCACAGTTGCACAGTCATTCAACAGGTATGCAGTAGGAGGGGCAGTCCGAATTGTAATGACTAAAATAGTTGCTCTGATTTGGTTAAGCAATACAATAAAAAGAAACCCTTTGGAACAGAAGACTACATTTGGAACACATATACAAATAAGTAAAGATCCACTGATTCTTACATAAGATAAGGTTCAAGATCACTGCTCCTGTCTCTGAGGATGAGAGACTTCCATAAAAATAATATATCTGTTCTCTGGAACATACAGCCGGTTGCTAAAGTAACCTAGTTATATTTTCAAGGAAATGCACACACATAAAACAATTAGTGTCCTTCAGGGATGCCTGTAATTAATAGCAGGAAGAAAATTTCTACCAACAGTCAAAGGAGAAAGAGATGACAAAGAAGTCTTACCAAACGAAGTATAAAAAGATATCTCTATGACATCCCTACAAATACAGGTTTGGGGGTGGGCGGGGAAACCCCAAAACCCACAAACACCACCAATATTAGCAGTATTAACTGTAAATAACATATCAATATGCTGTCCAGAAAAACATCAATCGTTACCCACTTAATTTGCAGCTAAAAGAACATGATTATTTATGAGTCATTGAAATAAGATACACGAATGCTGCTGGGGGGGAAATTCTGTATGCCGATGGAGGGTAGGGATAAGTGATCATGCCCAGCAATTGAGATGCCAGCTGCACTCATCATCCTTCTTGCAGATGAAGTGATAAATCTGGTTAGAACTACCATCGTGCAAATCAGAAGTGATCTATTTCAGAGTAAGCTCTGCCCACCCTTGGTTTTGCAGTACTGAAGAAATTTTAGGTTTTACATCTTTTGTGTTTTACTGAAAGCCCTACATGACACTAGAGCAGTAAGTAGAGCCCTTTCAAACTGCATCTTTTATGCTTTCTCCAAGACGGTTAAATAAATGCTGTTGAGGAATACATCCAGCACAGGTATCTCGGTGAGCAGCTGCAGTGGGAGCCCCATACAAGGGCACGGGGACCTGTGGCACAGCCAAGTGAACGGGCACTGGGAGACAGGGCAGGAGCCCAGGACCCCCAGGCTTTCCCTCGCTTAGACTGTGAGGGTATAAAAGCCCAGCGGTTCTTTTGTTCTGGGTCCCTCGATGGAGGCACCAGCTTCAGTTGTTATTTTGTTACTTAGTTATTGCACCAAGATAAAACTATTTGAAGGACCTGAACATCTAAGACTCTGCCATGGGAAACCTGTGAGGCAGAGCCGCAGAGGAAACCTGGTCTGACTGTGTGAGTGGGGAGTTACCATGGGGCCTCGGTCCCTGCTCAGGTGGTGGATCGTGACTGCCAGAGTGGCTCCAGGATGGTCGCACTGCGAAGTTGCCTTAACAATGCAAAGGCTTAACCTTCAACTTTTCATTGCCATTACCAGCATTCCCTGAGCAGGGGGTTCAGTTCTTCTGACGTGTTAGGGCAGGCGTAGTTCAAATTATAGCTCTGCTGTTCAGCCTGGACAACCTCAGTTACTCACAGACTCTAAGTATGATAGATGCAAGAGGCTCACGAAACAGGCTGACTGGATCAACACACAGCTCACAGACATCCTATTTCCACTGCAGAAGTTAATGCACAGTTACATGTGTTAGTTAAGCATCCACTCAGCGCTATTTACATTCGGTCGTGCATTGATCCCTTGCTGACGTCAGCACTCGCGATCATGCTCCAGCTTTATTTACAGTTGTGTATAACTGACTTCCACCACCTCCATGCTCTGAACTTCAGCTACACAACCGCAGCGAGGTCATGGAAAACAATTTCTAGCTTTGCTTGGAAAAGCTGATTCCTTAAGTGATGAACCAAACTGCTCTTGATCAATATTTTTAAACTCCTTTAATTTTTGAAAATGTATCTGAGAATGCGTGTGCCTCTGTGTATCTTTTTCAAGTAGTTACGAAAATACGGTTTTTCCAAAAAAGACTGCATTTCCTTACGGAGCACACTGTGCCTCCAGCAGCACAGAAAACTTTTTCTCAGAGATGCTGCAGTAGCCCAGTGACAGCAAAGCAGAGCTCTTGCTGTTTACTTTAGATTCTCAGTTATCCTCTTTACCTTCTGTACAAAACTATTCTGCTCATGGCACCAACCTCTTCATGATATTTATGCTCTGACCTTCAGTTTTCCGGTGAGAGAAATGAGGAAAGAAGAGGGGGGAGGGAGGGAAGGAGCTTGAAGCCTTACAAAAACCTCATATATGTTGCTAGACTCCAAAATATATTCATATCGAAATCAATTTTGATACTGCTATTCCGAGGCTGTAATTTATTCTGGTGTTGTTGGGTTTTTTTAGAATACCACAAAAGGGTCTAAGTCTCTTGGAAACAGAGCTAAATACCATTTCCCCCTTCACCTTTTCCCAATATTGCCATATTAAGTACCCAATGAAGAAATAAACTTGCTGTAATTTCTTTCAGAGATTTCTCGCTATCCCAGAAATAGAGCATTTACAAGTTAAAGTATCAGATGAAGAATCAGAAGGGCAGTAAATGGTAAACATATTTCTGTTTTTCTTTGAAGTATAACCTTCTTGAGCCTATAAGCTCACAGAAAACACCTAGAACCCGTAACAATTTCCTTCAGGTTTTATAAATAAAATATATTCTGCTGGTTCCTAACATTTTCCATGTCTTCAGAAATAAAATAAATGTAAAAAAATACATCAGCAATACCACAAGAAGATGAAAAGAAAGAAAAATGCCAAGTCTCAAAGTTTTCAGTCTGCCACATCTGTTTTTGTTACAGCATACATTGCTTCCTTTGACACGAGCATTTACACACCACTACAACCAGTTGTCAAGTGAAGCATTATGTGGTTTTGATCCTCAGTATGCAGTATTACTTTGCAACACTGTAGAGACAGACTTTTTCTCTAATATGTAAAGAAAATTCATCTGTTGCTTAGCCTTACTCCAAATCCCTGTCATCATATGCATCTTTACAAGATACTTTCAGGCTTGGCAAGGAGGGAAGCTTCCCTTGCAAAATGTAGAAAGGCAGTCAAGAAACACAGCCCAGCAGACAACAAGCTTCAGAAAGAGGTCTAAAGCACCTGAAATCTTTTAGAGCGCTTCTTCGCTGTGGAACAGCTGCTTGGAGCAGCTGTAACTGAGCTTCTCAGGCTCCTGAGAAGTCCAGCTACAGGAGCCCAGACCTCAGCAGGGAGCGATCCATCCTGTTTCACTGGCAGGTCGTATAGCCTGGACAAGACTTCAGGGTCCCTCAACTACGTTGCTGTTACCACCCAAGCTAGCTGATGTTAACATTAACCTGAGGACACCTAAAGAACACTGCAGTTTTAGAGGCTGCAATAAGGATTTCACGTAAACTTCTCTGGAGCTAGATCTCTAATTAATTATAAGTTAATTGACTGCATGGCCACGGCCCTGCGGCCCATGAGACTCTGCTAGTGAATAAAATTATTAATTTCTTCTGTAAGTAAAAATGTAACATAGTAAAGGCAATCACATCTAAATCTAGTAGGGAACTACATTACCAACAGTAACTCGCAAAAGAAAAGACAGATAATAGTTCAACTTGCAAGCAAAGCTATTGCTGGATTGTCTCAATGAACAGTAAGACCCATTTGTCTGAGAAGAGCTGTGTCCCTTCATTTACATGTGCCAAGGATGGAGACTCAGGGAAGCGTGAGAAAGTAGGTTAAACTTCACAAAGATTCAAAAAAACCCCCCAAAAATAATAAAATAAAAAGCCCCACACCAAAACCACCTCCATAACGTGCCCCAAGGGAGCACAGTGGGAAGGTGTGAGCCTCCATGTATAGTGCTCAAAAGAGATAGAATGTGGCTTTTAAAGAAAGTAGGGGCAGTGTATGATTGACCTGTATGATTGTACATTTTTTTTTCAATATTTTTAACCCCCCTCTCTGCTGGGATCCAAAACAACAGTCTGGTTCACAACTGGTTCCTGTTGCACAGGTGCCTGTCAAATGTTGAAAAGTACTAGCGAGGTCCTGCCTAAAAAGAGGGTCCTCTATAGAAAATGGAATGCAAAGAACTCACTAATCCCTCAAATATGCCAGAGGTCACCTTTCAGCAAAACAAAACCCACGCTCTTTGACATGTTTCAAAGGAAACCAGACTAAAACGTACTTCAAAGTCAAGGCAAAGAAGAGCAAGACACACTTTTTGTCAAAGGGGAAAACAGATTTTTGCAATCCAGAACAATCACTTTTAGCCCTGTAATGATTAAATTTCCTACTCAGGAAATACATGATAAATGCTAAGTAATCTGCATGCAAGCTGTAGTTAAAAGGAGAAGATGTTCTAACATAAATAAGACTTGTCTGAAAAGGTGGCAATTCTGGATTAATAACTAAATTAGAGATCTAAATGAGAGACAATGCTTTACTCCTGAGACTTTGAAACAGTCATTCTGAAAAATAAATTAAGATTACTTTAACAGCATGGGAATTGTATGAGATAGCAAAGTATAATCCAGTTATAAGGAATTAAGAAATATATATATATATTTATATTTTTCACATAAATGAGAGTCCAGGAATAATAAAAGCTCACAGATCAAAGGTTGTGTCAGAGGAAGAGCGTCAAGGAATCCATCTCCCATGAGAACTCTGCATTTGTTTACTTGCATATTTGGAAGAAATAACCTTTACTCCTAAACTTCTCAAAAAAATGTATCTCAACCATGAGAAAACCACAGGGTGAAAAATACCATACTGACTGTAGCTGTTGTGATCACTTAGATGCCATTTTGAAGTAAAATCCTTAAAGCAGCATATACATTTTTATTTTCAGTTTCTTCAAAATCAACACCAAGCTCATAGATATTGGCTTATAATTTTTACTCTAAATTTTTATCTCACAGATTTACAAAAGGTCATCAGTTTGTATTTTGAGTTAGATCTAAAAGGGGAGATATTAATGATTTCTACAGAGTAGCAGGGCCCCAGACGGAAAATTTTATACTTACACTATAAATACGCTCTCATTTCTAGCAAAAGTTTCTTCAATGGTGAAAAATTGCTATTTACATGCTACAATACTATATTGAAACTGCTTTGATTTTGATGTGTTGACACATGTAAAGACATATCTGACTTCTTCCCAGAGAAATAATTTTAAATTATTTCAGTGCCTTTGTACAAAGAAATATTAGTTACGGATTAAAAGGGGAGGGGGAAAAGGGAAAAAAAAAAAAAACCACCTTCATTTGTCTCTGTAGAGAGACCCCCTGGCAGGTGTGAGATTTAAATCCAGGATGACCTGGGTACTGCTGCTCTTCATCTCAATGGGAACATGTTCCTATCTTAAAGTCGAAAACAGTGCTAGCCCATTTCAATTTTTAAAGCAGCTCATTTACAATCCTACAGCCAACATTCCTCAACTTCCTAGGTGTGAAGAATTCTGATCTTCAAAGAACACTAAGACCAAATTCTTCTTAACCCATCATAATGAAATTCTGCACTCTTTCAATCCCTCAGAAATCAATCTTAAAAGCAACAGGATTTCAGATTAAAGATTTAACTTGCTTTGCACATTTGAACAAGATTGAACCAAATTTTAAAAATGTCTATTTATTACATTTCAGTTTCATATTCCACAGAACAGGCAAAAAACACACTAAAAATATGGTTGATCACATTAACTAAAGCGTCCATAACTGGACTAGAAACTTTATTAACCACAGGATGTAGGGATAAAACAATGAATAAAAGCATTCTTAAGCATTTTGTTTGTTTTCAGTAAAGCCCTTCCAAACACCTCAGGTCAGTCTGCTAGGCATGCTGCATCTAGGGTTGTGTGGGATTTTGTGCTGCTGCATTTAGGAGAATTCCTGTCTTCTCAGGGCCTTCAGGGGAACCTCATTTTTAAGTCAAAACTCACCCCAGGAAATGCATTTCAAAATTTCCAAAATTAAGCACATCTATAACTAACATGTTTAAAAGGGGAGGATGACTTTAGTCTTCTATTAATTAGATGTTTTTCTATTTATGTAACTTCTGTTTTCACGTATAAGGATTAAAAAACAAGTCCATTGGGAAATGTTTTATAACATGAAAGTATTGCTGCAATTATTTCTACAGGCGTATTCAGAGATGTATTTAACAACTGCCATTTAAAAGACAAATGTTCCGTTAACGCAGTGCAGTACCATTAGAGCCTAAAAAGTCAAGAGCTATCATGCTTTGAATTATTAAAAGTGTTTTCAGTTAAGATATTATTGGCCTAACAACACAGAGTTGCTTCATGTCTGTTTAGCCTTTTACATTCTGCACAAGAAGCATGAACTACGTGATTACTGTATCCTGGAAATCACCTGCTTGCTTTTTGGTCTTCCAAATAATCTATACCCTTTTCGAATTATAAGGTGACTTTCTCTTCAAGGAGAAAGACACACACAAGAGATGCGAGGAATTCTCCAGGCAATTCTTCATAAAGTGTTTTACAGTCCAGGCTAAGGTTAGAAAAGACCAACTGCAAAAAAGTGACAGTAAAAAGTCAAGCATAAACTCTCAACGAGACAGAGATATCCACGAATGGGTTTTAAACAGAATACTCTACGCCCCAACACACCTGCTACCTGGCTTTGGAGGTACTTAAAGTCTCCAGGTATTTAAGCTTTGAGTTGTAAGAGGTCCCTACACACCTGCAGGTTGGCTCCTGGGCACATCCTGACTGTCTCAGCCTTGACAAGCTGAGCAACTCCAAGCCAACCTCTGGCCCTGTCAGGATTTGAAAAGCACACACCTATCTCGACAGTCTCAGGCTGGCAGGCAGTGCCAGGGCACAGCTGCTAGTCCACGTTCTGCAAAAACATCACTGCTGATTTCCTTCACAACACACCCAGTGGGGAGGCTGAAGGAGAAATGGTGCCAGTGCCCCTCTTAAATCCATAGAGCACTGGACCATAAAGAGGTCAGACATGGGGCGGATCCACAGGTTTAGCATCCTGCCCACCTCTAACACAGCAAGCAGCTGCAAACCACAAAAAGCTGCAAATGGTTACACAAGAGAGCAGAAGACTTGAGAATCTGCTTGTATCCACTCAAAGCATCCCAACCTTGGTTTTATACTAAGGAAGATTTTCCTGGCAGCAGGAGCAGAGGTGACAAAAGGTAATTTGAAAGGTAATTTCTGTATTATGCATACATCATTTTACATTCAAGTGCCATTGCAGTTAGGTCACTGTTCACTGTCACTCCAGGAGCCAGGTCCACCCTGCTGGAAAAAGGGAAAATCACTTAACAGTCATCCTCAGCTTATTTTGTCTTTGACCCAATTCTTTTAGTTGTGGAGGAAAGGGTAAGAGTTTCAATTCAGGGTAGAAGTCCATTTCAATTTTATCCCTGGCCAATGCTGCAAATAAATGTTTAGTAAACATTCTACTTAAAGCTTGCATTTTGCAAGCATTCCCACTAGTAAGTATTCTCTGTTAGAATATACAGAAAAAAAAAATAGACATAATTTTGCACATATACAAAAATCCATAAAAATGAGCACCAGTAAGGTATTATCCAGGCCAAGAGCATTCACAAAACTAATTAGTCAAAACTAAACTTCTTTTCCCAAAAAGGAAGGCAATTCAGGCTGCTCTTAATTCCTCTATGGTGTGTTTAGTGTGCATCTGATAAGGGCCTAATAACGACACAAGGGCAGAAGTTCCTAAACTGCTTGAATCCACATAGATGGGAATAATTTTAAACAGTCTAATTTCAACAAAATTATAAAGTGATTATTTAGAGATCCTGGAGAATTTTTAGATCACAAGTAAGGTGTCAACAAAAGTAAATTATCAACAGATACCTTATTATCCACATACTGTACAGAACTTGAGTAGAGTCCACAGCAAACCCATCACTAACAGCTCTAAGAAGTCTCAAAATTCTTATTGAAAAGCTACATGACAAATTCCTGGCATATAGATCTTGGAATGAGTCTTAAGCTTATTGAGTCCAACCTCCCTGCACACCCATTGTCAAGTCACAGCATGTTGCATCCTGTTGGGTGTTGACCAAGGACAGACTTCACAATCTCCCGAAGTCATCTGTGCCAGGTGTTTGACCACCCTCACAGCTAAAAATTCTGTGTGCAGGGGTTGTGTTCTCATTGAATTTCATATATGTTTAGCTTCATTCCATAGGATAACTGAGAATAATCCAACCTCCTCACCTTCCCTCTCTCCCACCAGGTGATTAGACACATTGATAAGATCTCCCTTGAGCCTTCTCTTCGCTAGGCTGACCAGTCTAAGCTCTCTCAGCCTTTCCTCAAATGAAGGATGCTCCAGTTCCTTAATAATCCCCAGTCCCTTAACCATAGATATTACTTTTAGCGTCCAAATTGACCCTGTCTAATAATTCCAAAATACAAGTTATTTCTCATACCTGCCTAGAAAAAAATCCCAGAACTGTAAGGGGAATTGGACAGCACCAGAGAAAACTAAGATGTCAGTCACTGAAGCGCAAAACCAGGAATACTAAAAATGGCTCTTAAGCAATCTTAGTGGTATACATAATTCTTTTCTAAGTAGATATAAAGTTTAAAATTTTAATGCTACCAGACTTTGCAGTTTGATGAAAAAAAGCCCTGTTGCCAGAAGAAACAGTGTAGTTTTAAAGGATTTATGAAGATGTAGCTTAGTCTTAGTAACGAAGCTGTGGAGCAGGCTAACACCTATTGCTGAAAACATCCTGCAGACACTGTATGTTTTCTAAGCCTCCCTGACAACAGAATAGTTAAGGAATTAAAAAAAAAGAAATCCATTGCATTCTGAATAGTTAAAATGTCAGCTTCCTGGGAGGTAGGGAAAGGTTGGAAGAAGGCAGCAGTGCCAGGATTACCACCCAAATCTCCGTTGTAGGTAAGGAAGTGTTACAGAGCTTTCTGTAAAAACAAAGGAATAACTCACCCTTATTTGGCTTATTGCCAAATGTGTACAAATATCTGCATTAGAAGTTATTTTCAATAAAGATCTAAATAGCCCTCTTCATTCAGAAAAAAATTTCCTGGATCCACAGAGAAATCAGTCACAGATTCACTATGCACCAGGTAAGCACCAAGCCACCAGGTCATTCAAGAGCTGGATCTGTGGTTGTGTGGGGATGTCATGGGAGAGTGGGCTCAGTGCCAGTCTCTTCTAGGAAGATGATGCCCATAAGAACTCCTTCCATGGCAGTTTTCTGCCAGGTAAACCATTATTCTGCCCTTCCCAGCTCAGCCCCTGAGCTGACACAAACCTTTGTCACTCCCTCTAAATCTGCCACTCCAGGACTCCTAAAGACTAAAGGGTTAATAGGCCACATGTAGGTGCACACACAAAGACAGCCCTACAGATCAAGTCTCCCAGAGACCTACATAGCAGTCATCCTAGGGAATCTGAAGAGTCTCATCTGAGAGAATGAGGTTCAAATATTGAACTGGAAAGAGCACATAGGCTGGCAAGACAAGTAGGAGAAAGTATGCACACTAGGAGGTATTTTTTAGAGGGAAAAGCAGGAAAGGAAAAATAATGATGAAAAAAGAGCAGCAGTATGTGCCAAAAATAAGTTCTCTCCAACTTAATGATCTTTAAACCTACATTCCTCTGAACTAGTTTAAAAATACCCTGGAAACACAAGTTTTCCACGTCATCAGAAGAATCGAAAAATTTATGTCATTCACCAGAACAACCAACACTTTCAGAAGCCAACCATTGTGCTTCTAAAATTAGTGAAGGACAAATTAAGGTACCCACTGAGTTGTTTGCTGTTGTTTTTTTAATACCTAAGTCTGAAAAAAATTAATAAGGTAGCTCAAAATTGACAGAACTGCATTAGATCTCTACCTACATCTATAAATTCTTAAGTAACTCTGGAACCCTTTTCCTATATAACTTTCAATCAGCCTTACAAATTATCATAAAGATTACTGATAGCTATGAGTATTTTACCTCAGAAAATAGAATTACTAGAATGAGTACCCTTATTGGTAAGGAATGAGGTAGATGAACCCATGCTATGAGTGAGCAGTTCTAATCAGTCTGTTTCTAGTACCCAGCCTCACTGGGATAGTGAACTGGCCCAAACTCACAGAAAACAGTTTTCAGTAGACACAACCTTATGCCTTTGAAATTTTGGATAAAAGGAATTCTGCAAACATGAGACAACAAAGTCTATGAGAAAAATGTGACATAGACACAAAACCAGCATTTTCAGTATCAAGAACAAACTGATTTTACTTAAGAAGCCTACCGATTTTATTTATTTAAGATTTTAAAAAGAAAGGTCCTTCTTAGCCTTATCCTCCTTTTCCCCTGGCCTTGTAAATGCAGCACTTTGCTAACTCTGACAAGATTTCAGAATTTGTACATTTTTGACAGAATTTAATCCTATTATCTGCTGCATCATTCAAGAGCTAAGATGATAAACCCCTGTCTCTCAGAATGGTTAAATTCTAAAAAACGTTTTCAACTGTTAAATAGCTTTTCAAATTCAGGTATCTACAAACTCCTCTCTAAACAGATTAGCCATAACTATTCAAAATTTATCTCTCGATAAGCATTTATATCAAAACATGTGAAGGTCGCTGTGAGAATCTTTATTCTATTAGAATCAAAAGTTTCTCTTAGTCACAGCCCTGATTCAAGCGTATTTGTATTTACAAAGTTGTCATCCACTTTATCCTGACAGTTCAAATACCATTTTTTTCTTAAAAGCAAAAGCTTCCAGAAACAGGGGATACTTCAATTTCACAGAGCAGAATGGAAGAAAACTGGCTGAAACTCAGTTTGCGCCCGGGTTTAATATTGATAACCCAAAACATTCTCATGCTACTTACTACTTGCACCATTTCACCAGTGGATTCCTCTAACTCCATCATACTGGAATATGCTCGCTCAGAAATTATTTACTCCCTCACGCTGCTTCATCGTCTGCTCTTAGCCACTTCAGAGTAAAGAAACACCCCAGCATTTAACAAGCCCACTGTGGTGACTAACTCCTACACAGAACAGTCTAATGTAGAATTTTAATCTCTAACACCTACACAGAATTTGAATTTACACAACCCAAAGCTGTTCAATGAAAATCATTAAGTATCAAATGGATGGCGACAGGTTGAAAATATTTCTGTGACTACTTCTATCAAGAATTGCTTCTTACTGACACAGAAACCACGTAGATAAATCACACAGTTAAAAAATGAGTAATGCTACACTACATACAATAGGTTTTCAGCAACAAATTTTCATATATATGAACTACATAAAATAGATATCTATATAACTTTATATATGAATATATAAAGAACTCTATGTAACTGTAAAGAACATAGTAGTAGAGAAAGAATTTTTCAGATTGTCTGAAGTGCAAAAAGCAGGCAGAACACTAACTGAACATCTTCCCAAGTTCCATTACTAGGGATTTTTGAGTCCTTGCATGTTCAGCAATACAATTAGTACAGATTAATACTTAACAGCTTCTCTAGCTGCAATGCAAATGAAGACACTCCCTGCCCCAAAGAGATTGAAGAATAGATTTCCAGAATTATAGTGCCTACAGGTACAGATTTGAAAATCTGGCCTAGTTCTCTAGGACTCAAACCCAGTATATCTGTTAAAAAAACTGAACAAGGATATGAGTTTTTGAAAACTATTCTAGTTTTGAGCATGTGTCCATGTCCCCCACCCCCTAATTCCTGGATTTTTTTTCTGATTTTTCATACCATAACATGTTCAAAAGAGGATTTAATATAATGAACACTGTAGGTTAGCAAATCAGAATGGTATAATACATTATGCATAAAGTGAGGGGGAATATAATGAATGAAATTGGAAAGCCAAATAGAGAATGCAGACTGATGCTGTCAAAGGGAACAGGACAGTCTTCTGCAAGAGGGAGGCTGACTGTGCCCATAACAGAAGAGTTATGCAAGACACTAAAGGCAAGATTTTAAAGGGAAAACACACCAATACATCCCCTTTGTATTTTTAGTTGCTTCAGTAATGGCATTACGACTACTTTATTACAACAAAATGGCCTAAAATCACCAAGTCACAGTGGTAGTATCTAGACAGTTTCGGCCTTTTAAAGTCGTGCACAATGCTGAAGGAGCAGAGATTCAGAAAGCTGTCTATAAAAATAAATTTTACAAAAAGGTTAGTTTCAATTTGGCAAGGGTTATCACAGGATCCCAAAATCCCTCTCAAAAGCTAAGAAAGTGCTGTGGGAGGAGAGGTGGACAAAAAAAGAATGTCAAGTCTTGGCAAATCGGTCCTCAAATCACACAATATCTGCATACAATAAACCAAGCTTCCATCCATCATCAACTGCTGCTAAAAGATGACAGTGTGACATGACAGGTGATGGGCATTCACTATCTTAGATTTTTGGAAGATCTTTTCACTTGTTGCTTTAAACTGCACTGAAATCTACTGGAAGTTACTCAAGTCGACCTGCTTAAGTGGAGGAAGAAGAAACTCCCCTAGGAGTTAATGTAAAAACATTAAAAGCCCTAAATCAAACCCACTCAAACATGTCAACAGTCTCCTAGACCGGCCTTGAATTGCTATCTCTTTGGGAGGATTCCTTTCAGTCAAAAAAGAATTCATCCCAACAACACTGATTTACTAAGAATAAACTGCATTTAAGTCATCTCATGTGGCAGTACAAAAGTCTCAGAGCAGAAAAAAGCCCAAAATGTAGTTCCCAGAGGAAAGCAAGAGCATTCTTTCCAATCACATGGTAGCTTTTCTACTTCCTGGACGTCTTCTCTTCAATTTAAGTTGTCTTTTATTTAATTGTTGTTGTTGCTGGGAAGAAACAGCATCTAATACACATCTGTAAAACTAGGAAAAAAACCTAACTATCTTGTTTGGTGGAAGATGGAATTTGTGTGGGACCAGAACAAACTTCAGCAAAGTTAGAACAAAAAAAGAGCAAAATGTAAAAATAAAACCTAAAAATCACAAACCTGGCCTTTGTTTTTATGTTTTTGCTACTATAGTTCCTAACATGGCCAATGCTTAACTTTTTTTGAGGGATAAATACCCTTCAGCAATAAGTGATGCTGTGAATTTGATTCACAGAGAAATGATCACTTTTTGAATTTACTCAAAAGTGTGATGACGATGACTTTTTTTTTTTTTCCATTTTATTTGGCTAACACAACAAAGCATCAGTTATCTACCAACTCGTAACTTGAAGCAGAAGGATAACCAAGCTAGATGGGAAAGTTCTGCTAGGATCAAGACTCTGGTTTCAGGTCTGTGATATGGATAAAACAAGTCTTTCTTCTTATCATTCTTCTAGGAACAGCTGCTGCTAAAAGAACTCCAAATTATGTTTCAGAATTGGAAAAATCATTTAGTCGTGCTCTTTGAGCACCACCAATGTACCATTTACATTCTGCATGCAGAGTTAAATCTGCTTCAAGGTCTTTTCCAAGAGATGCCATTACAATACTACTTGGGGAAAAATAAGACAGTGGATAATAAAAACTTCTGCATTTACAGATAGACTGTTTTTGTATCAACCCATTATTTGACAAAATGAAAAGATAAATAACGTAGAAATTTCTAATTTTAATTCTTTCAACTACTTGAAGTTTTCTGTAAATTGTGCACCATTTAATGAGATTTTTTAAAAGGACATAACCACAAGATTTGCGTTATATATACTTTGAAAAGTATCAAGATGAACAGAGCAGTCCAAATTTCACTGCCCTAACATACTTGCCAAAAAAACGAGAGCTTTTGGAAATGCCAGACAGGTGTTCTCACTAAAATTACTGACTGAATATGCCTACATGTGCAGGGACACTTCTTTCTATATAGGTGTTTAGATCACTGTACCACACCCACAACATCCCTTGCCCTCTATTCACAACTCTAACCCATAAGACAAATGCAAAAAAAACCCCACTAAAATGTGTCAAAATTAATTCTACTGCTCATCGAGTAATGAACTTTTTGGACTTTTTTTTCTAATTTATTTCTCCATGTTACCATCATGTTCATAACCAAGCTCGTGTTTGAGCACTTTGACTACCAACTGTGCCTTCTACCCTGCTCCCTTATTTTTCTGATTATTGGAGTTTTCTTGTGCTGCTTTGTTGGTTCACCCTCAGGTAAATGCAAATACCTTTAGAGGTGCAAGCTCTTGAAAACTTCACAGGTATAACATTATTTATTTCCCATACCTATTACCTAATACTTCAGCTGAGTTCACATACCACACAGTAGCTATGCGACATCAATGTGAAGTCAGGAACCTACACCATATTTAGTTACATCTGGGACTCAAGGGACGGGATGTTTTAAAGAAGAAGCCAAGAACAGTAGCTCCAAAATAAACATCTATGAAAGAACTAACCCTGCACACTTCAAAGTCATGGGAAAGATTCTTATCAGCTTCACTGTGTGTTAAATCGGTTTGTTTTTCAGGCCCACTGTCTGTTTTGATTCCTTTTGCTCGGTTCCTCCTCTCTACTCAGCACCCTGCTACCTCCTAGTGCTTCGTGGAACAGCAGGGAGAACACGATGACTTGAAAAGCCAAAACAACCGGAGAAAGTTTGCATAGTAAAACTTATCAGAAGCTACAAGGTTCAGAAATCAGCCATTTTATCCCAAGAGTCCCCAAAAATACAAAAAATCAAAAATCTTAGTCTAAAGAATGCGCTGACTCCAAAGTTACATTACGAGTACGAGGAGGTACGCTCCTGAAAATCCTGAGTGTATTGCAGTAGAAAGCTGTAACTCAGAAGAGTTTTATTCCTTTGCTTTAACCTCAGGAAAAGAGCAGGAAAAAACCTGACACTTTATTGAACTTTAAAATAAAATGAAAGAAGGCAATGTTTCCAAGATTTTATGAAGAGAATGCTTTCCAGAGTATTAGGGATTTAGGATGCGCAAGACAGCTACCACAACGGAACACAAAGTCCTAGGAAGACTTTAATAATGTTATTTCAAAATCCAGTTATCAGAACGTCGAACTTGGAAAAGCAGCCTTTACTAAATAAAACTCACATATTAGGTAGTATCCAAATATTATTAAAAAGCTGAATTTTGTTTCAGTTACTCAAGTTCCATTTCTGAATGTTATTTTTTGCCCAGCTGGTGACAGAAGAGTTAAACACAGTTGTGAGAAAACTTTCAATATTTTAAATATAGTTAAAAACATGAATCATAAGTAATACAAGCAAATTACTATTTGCATATATATATATGCTACTTCACTAATATAATATGGATTTCACCGTGCATATGAACAAAATTATAGCTATAAGCCATTCTTTCAGGGCTAGAGACCAGCTTTATAGGTCATTAGCTGATAGATTTGCCTTCCAAATTCTAAATGCCAAAGACCAGTCTAATCAAGTTGAAATGTCTCCATAGAGCCCTAAGATTTGGTTACCTAAGCCAGGCACACATCGCAGCAGTGCGCTTGCTTGCAGCAAATCCCTCTCCCATCTCATCCTGCTTTGCACCACCTCACAGAGAGAGCTTGGAAGTCCTCGATCAGCTAAAGGTAATGCCAAGTCTTTAATTAGACATAATCCAAGCCTTCAAAGGGCAATGTCAGTCAACCAGTGTCCTTGGCCTGCCAGCAGCAGAGTGCATTCCCCAGATGCCCAGACCAGGCTGCCAGAGTGAGTGCCTTCCAGCCCTGTCAGTCAGGTGAACAGCACAGATGCTGGATTCCCCTAACACAAATGTGTTTTGCTTAAATATGTAGCATTATTTTAGGATCAAGACACTAAGAATCAGCTTTATACAATTCCCTGCATGGCCCAATATCCCTGGCTTATGACACTGGGCAGGAGCACCAGTCAAAAAAAAACGAGAGGTTTACGGTGCTACTCTCATTTGTTACCTGAGCAGCAGCAGAAGTCAACGTATGAGATCACTCACAGAGCTGCAACAACTCAATCAATAATGCTGGAGAACAAACCACAGAACATAAATGCCTACTAGAAACAACCCAACACAAAACACAAACACTGACACCCTGAGTGAACAGAGATCCATCCAGCACAAGCCCAAACAAGTCCGAAAATGGCTTTACTTTGTTTCTACACTTCTGCCTGCTGGGGCACATTTATCACTGAAAGCAACTTTTCCTGTAGCATTGCTCATTTAATTTGCAGTCACCGCCTCTAGCACCTTCCTTCCTCCCCTACACCACACCAGAGTCATTCTGGGAGTTTGGTATCGCTGGAACACTGCAATTACTAGCTATGCCCAAATATTACAGTCACATCACCTATAAAATGCATAATGAAAGGCACAGAAAAGTTAAAATCCCTCTTAACAATTATTATGGCATGGTTATTCCCCAACAGAGATCTAGGCCTTTCTTCCATGCCAGCATTTAACAATTTCAGCAGGAATAGTCCCTACAGAAAAAAAAAAAAAAAACCAAACCCAAAAAAACCCCCAACAAACTAGACTAAGTTTATTGTAATGTCATAACTATACAATTTTGAAAAGACATACAGATAAAGCTACCCAGATAAAGCAAATCTAAAAATGACTGTATCAAACAGAACTGCATCTGCCCTGAAGGGCACAGCTTTAGGGTATCAGCTTTTACATCAGCATAGTTGCAGCAGCACACAAGCCAAGCAAAACCCAGACCCAAGGACAAGGTCAGGAAACAGGTTCCTACGATGGAATGGGCAGAAACAGAACCTGTAGTCATGTCACTGATGCCATTCTGTTTGCTGTGTTTGGGAGTTTCTGAGGGATATTTGTTTGTAAATAATTCCATATCTCCAAAGAGTGGAGTCCGGTGGATATTTATAAAATATCCTGCTTACAGATATTCATATTTCCCTTTTCCTCACATACACACTCTCTTTTGCAAGAGATGTTTTTAAAGTTTTTATACCAGAATAAATGTAACAGATAATGAATAACAACGGGTAAAAGTTTTGCAGTGATGAATATTAGCAGGTCATATGGATGCAAAAATCATAACAAATTTGACAAGTTTTAGTCTGTTCAGAATGCATGGAGGATACAGCATCAGATATTTCAAACTATACACTATTTGCAACTGTGTTATTTTCCCACAGACAGGAGCAGGAAAAAATCATAGGACCATTTAAGTTGGACAAGACAACTTGGAGAGTTCAACCATTAATCAACTAAACCTAGCTATCATTTTTATTGCTGATATGGAATTATAGTATTTGGTACTTCTACAGCAAATAACTATTTCACCTACTATTTCAGAAGCTTCAAAGTTTTTGCACAGAAAGAACAATAAAAAAAGTAGACAATCTTTCTAAATGCACCATTTGGGCTGCAAATACTGTGCACCTTTATCTTGTATCACAAATCATTCAGTTGATCATTCAATTAGTTGGGTTGACTTTACTGAGCAATCGTAATCACGATATGTAGCTCTGAACAGAGGGAGGCTGGAGCTGATATGACACCTCCCAAAACAAAGTTCTCTTGCATACTATAGCAATATATAGTTCTCATATACTAATTGCTTATACTAAGTATAAAAAGTCAAAATCAGGTAAACATTTACATTGACTCCACAAAATAACATCACTTTTAGATTCAAGTTCATTCTAAAGCAACAGGACTCCCATCTGAATAAAATTTCTTTTTAAAAACTTCTACTTACATGTCTTTTCCCAAATAAACAGCATTTCATAAATGACATTCACAAAAGCTATTGGGCAGATTTTCAGCTCAGTAGAGCAGCACAGCATTAGAGAATTCAATAGACCTTTAGCCATTCCAACCAATTAAGAAACTATAATCAGCATTTCAAAAAGACATGCACAGGCACCTCAGGCACCTCTCCCACCTAGAGGAACCGGGGCTCTTTTTTTTGAAATAGGTAACATGTTATATTGTAAGATACTCTCTCTATATGTGTATGTATATATGTATGTATGTATAATCTCTTCACGCGCACACACACAGAGGCCACTACAATTCCAAAAATTCAAAATGATATCTTACCAAGACTGAACTCCAGCTTCGGTCCATTTGCAATTCTCTGAATACCTTTAAAGATTAAGGAAAAAGGAAATTAGAAATAATTTGATTTCCATGTCTTGCCTTTTAATACATAGTAAAGCTTTCACATGCTTCTAACTACCTGCCATTGCCACTGAAGTAACATTTTATGGTACAAACTTACAGTGAAAGAGAACTTTGCATGAAATACTTGCCTGGAAAAAAAAAAAAGGCTACTTTTGAAGAAGACTTTTCTTTTTAACAGAAACTTTCTGTTTCTGAGAAGGGAAAATAAGAAAAAAAAACACCAGCCTTTCATGGTTGGGTACTTGTAAGATCTTCAATCACAACAACTAAGTGTACACAGTTGGGAAAATATTAAATCTAACAACTAATTTTTAAGTAGGTATGTCATCACTTTAAAAAAACAAAACTCATGTTCTGTGAAAGTATGTAAATCAGGTTAATATAGTAAAATATAACCATTTTATTGACCTACAAACAAACTGTAAAGCAACAAAACCAACTTATTTTTGTTGGAAAATAGGCACACTATTTCCTTTTCTCATATACCAAGAACAAGAAGAAGAACATTCTAATCCATTGTGGAATTATGTTCTGTTGCATGTTTTACTGCAAAGGACAATATTTTCTTGCTGTGCTGGAATAAAGGAGTGAACAACAGGGCTTCAGCAAGGGTTGACTGAGGGAAGGAGCGAAGGAAGGAAGGAAGGAAGGGTAAATAACACTGAGTAGTTCACCTGCTGCAGAAAGTAATTGGATCACAACTACAATTTCAGTGAAGCTTGTAGAAATTTAACTGTTTCTTGTTGACATTTATGTATTGTCTCCAGTGAACAGCATTACGTATTTGTTAGTATCGAAGAAATTGGTCAGATGGGAAGGACCAAATTGGTATATGATCTGGAACAAGATTTTTACTTAAAAAAACCCACACAACCACAAAAACAAACCACAAAGAAATAAACTCTCAAACTTTTAACTGTGTTTGCTCCATGCAAACTTGATGTTGCTGAATAAGTGTAGCTTCACACTGTTCCCATCACTGTAGCTAATCATTCACATCTGTGCCAGAAAAATTACAGCTGCAGAGCTTAGAAAGGTCAGAAAGAAATAACAAATAAGACTTTTTTTCAAATGGAGTTATAACAAGTTTCTGAGTTGAATTCTCCCACTAGCATATTAGCCTGAAACACCTTTAGGAATATGCTGCATACAGCGTTGATTAAGTGACTGGGCAACCGAAATGCAGTCTCTGGACTCCAGTGCACCAAATACAACTCAACATATGGCTACTTGCATTCAAATCCCCTGAGTGCTTTTATATCACAAAGAACAAATCTGTGATACTAATTTAGGTATCACTAAAGCTTTATACATTTACCAAAGTTATCAAACTACATTTTAAACAGTAGTCCATATGTTCATGTAGGACATAAAAGAGAAAAAAATAGTTCTAAATCTTATGAAGAAAACAGCTGTAGTGGGTTTCTGTGGCTGGGTTTTGGTAGCAGGGGATGCTACAGGGGTGGCTTCTGTTAGAAGCCGCTGGAAGCTTCCCTGGCCCCGTGGAGCCAATGCCAGCTGGCTCCATGACGAACTTCCTGCCACTGGCTAAGGCCGAGCCAATCAAGAGCAACAGTAATGCCTCTGGGATAACACATTTAAGAACCGAAGGTTGTTGCGCAGGAAGAATTCCAGCCAGGGAAGAGAGGGGTGAGAACATGGGAACAACAATGTAGACACCAAGGTCAGTGCAGGAGGAGGGGCAGGAGGTGCTCCAGGCACCGGAGCTGAGGCCCCTGCAGCCCGTGGTGCAGACCACGGTGGGGCAGCTGTGCCCCTGCAGCCCATGGGGAACCATCGGGGTGCAGAGACCCACCTGCAGCCCGTGGAGGAGCCCATGATGGAGCAGGTGGATTCATGAAGGAGGCTGTGACCCTGTGGGAGGCCCAAGATGGAGCGTGGTCCTGCCAGAGACCTGCTGCCCCCGTGGAGAGGGAAGCCCAGGCTGGAGCAGGTTTTACCTGGGTAGGATTTGTGACCCTGTGGGGGACCCACATCAGTACAGCTCATCCACGAAGGACTGCACCCCATCGGGAGTGACCCACGGGACAGCAGTTTGGGAAGAGCTGCTGCCTGAGAGATGGACTCACCTTGGAGAGGTCCATCAAGGACCCCGTGGTCTCCCGTGGGAGGGACTCCATGGAAGCAGGGGAAGGACTCCTCTCCGAGCGGCAGCAGAAACAACAACTGACTGCAACTCCCATTCCCCGTCCCCCTGCACCACTGGGGGGGGAGGAGAGAGAACATGGAAGGAAGGAGGGGTGGGGAGAAGGTGTTTTTAAGACTGTTTTATTTCTCACTCTTTGGTTCTTGCCCTGTTAGTAATAAATTTAAATACTATCCGCACTTTGAGTCTGTTTTGCCCATGCAGGTAATCAGTAAGTCACCTCTCCCAGCTCTTATGTCAACTCATGA
The DNA here is from genome assembly GCA_013396775.1 of Cephalopterus ornatus. Taxonomy (NCBI): domain Eukaryota; kingdom Metazoa; phylum Chordata; class Aves; order Passeriformes; family Cotingidae; genus Cephalopterus; species Cephalopterus ornatus. The sequence continues at coordinate 361,752 of VZRE01006254.1, read as the reverse complement.
ATCCTTAGCTGTTTTTTTTAACTCTCTCTCCTCTGTCCAGTTGGAGAGGGAGAGTGAGAGAGTGGCTTTAGTGGGGACCTGGCTGGCATCTGGCCAGGGGCAACTCACTACAACAGGTTTGCTAGAAAAAGCCAGAAATGTAGTAAGCACACATTCATTCTCCTGAAGGTTATCTGTATAACCCAAAACATATCAGGTAAAAGCATTCAAAGACAATTCTCATCAGTTACCTTCCTCTACAACTGCACTTTGACAAGCAAGAAGTTAAACAGCACTACATACCCTGTTTGTGACACAATCTGTGCCGCTACACAGACCGGGACATTTTTATTGTACCGCTCAACAGAATGATCACGTGCACTTACTCGTAAACTGGGGCTCTCCCAGGTTGTCTACTTGAGATGGAGGGAGAAACTGCCGTGCTTCATCTGATGATCTCTCCTCTTTGATTTCCATGATCAACCTCCGGAGCTGCTGAATTTTATTCCGCAAACCTTCAGAGTTCGCCTCTCCCAGTGCCACAGCCCAAGACTCGCAATCTGGCTTCGATGCAGCTTCGAGGTAAAGATCCGGCTCTCCACTCTGAAACTCTGCACTCAGAAAACATAAACACAGTTTTTAGGATTCAAAGGGGGGATCATGAAAATATTGACGTCACACACAACTGAAACCACCAGACACACATTTTTTTCCATAGTCACAGAACCACACCGCCCTCACCCCATCCACCTCTTGAGTCAAACTTCAGCTTCTTCAGACTTGGTGCAGTACTAAACCTATCCACAGAGTGGTTCCAAAAGCAATTTATTCCAAAAGCTAAACAGGGTGGCAAAATCAAACCAAAATGGGAAATCCTTTTTTTCAGTACAGCAGCCTAGCAGGCAGTCTCAGAGCTGCTAACTTGAAAAAGAATTTGATTTAGCAGGGGCAGCAGACACGGTTCTGACAGAGAGTGGGATTCACCAGAATGAATGTGTCCACCATTTTTTCTATTAGAGATTTTCATTATGCTCAGCCTCTCATTCATCCTTGCCAGAATAGAGATCACCAACACATACAGATAATTTAGCATGACATAACTGCTCTGTGAAGACTCAACAGGTTGTATGTGGGAGATTCTGACTTCATTACTATCCACATGTTATTTACTGTTCTGCCTGAAGTCTAATTGTTGAATGATCAAATTTTCTAAGAACAAAAGAAGAAAAGGAGGGGAGGGGAAAGCTGAAGCTCCCAAGGAATCCAGGTAAGTAGCAAGGGTCAGTCATTTGGTTAAGATTAGCACAGAAAGAAAAAACACCTCTTAGGCATTTAAAATTCTGTGGTATAGCAGGCTTCACAGAGTCACAAATTCAATGTGACATTTACCGCAGCACACACCGAGAAGAGCAAACTGGAAAAGAAAGAAAAATCAATGCTTCTTTAAAAGAAGTTACCAGCTAATTTAGAAATATAAAACTCTATAAACCAGCTGGGCTATTGTATTAATAAGGATTGAAGCATTTGGTTGGACACCAAAATCATTCTGACCTAAATAAGCTATATATCATATAGCTGAAAAAGAGCACTTAAATGTTTTCATACTTAGTTGAAAAATGCAAACAACCTAGAAAAGTTCTTCTCAATACAATGTGAATCTAAATTCCTTTTCCTAACTTGTGTATCTAACCTTGGACACTTGCACACATGTTATTCTAGACCATTTGCACTTCATAAACTGAGCATCTGCCAGTTACAATTAACTCTGCTTTTATTGTTATGGAGGGAACGAAAGATGAAACCTCAAGTCTGGAAGCCTCTTAAAACTGTACACAAATTCCCGTGGAGGTAGGACGAGTTTTTTTTTCTGGGCTGGGTCTAAGGAAATGTAACTGTGGCTACGGATGCTGCTTAAAAATGCTGGATAACATTCCATGAAGAAAGACTGGAAAGAAGAGCAGAAAGTGGGGGAACATCTTTCTGGCTTCGGGGGCAATTAAAAAAGCTAATAGAGGTTCAAACTCTTGCCTCTAGTCCTGGCTCAGTCAGAAAAACAAGGTATTCAGTTCTTGAGAGAAAAATATTCAAAATGGGAGGGAGATGCAGATGTGCATCAGGTCCTTGTTTACACAAGAAAATCCATACTTGAGTGACCAAACCTGAACAAGCTGGTAACTTTGCTGCTGCTCTGGTAAGATCTGCAAGAGCAGAGTGGTCTACTCCCTTCTGTCACTGACATCAATGATTCAAAAGTTTTTTTATTTCACCGTATTTTGGAGCTACCAGTGGAAAAAAATGAAAGGAAAGCCATGTAATCAACCAGCATCAAAATCAAAATTAATCAGCATTCTAATTAAATATAAACAAAACCAAAACTAACATGTGATTATACCATTCATCCTTTAAAAGCGCAGACAATTTTAACAAAAGCAGTTTGGATATCCAAGATACCTTAGTGAAGGAAAGACTGTCAGAGAGACAAGCCAATACTTAACAAGCAAAATACAAATACATCAAGGTGTTCTTTTCTTTTAGCTCTTTCTCTTTAAATGTAAATAGGAACAGTGATCTTGCCTTGAAATATCCTACCACTAGCTAGATAAAAAAACATCTGCTTTAGGAGGAAATCAATGTTTTGCAATTGAAATCATGCTATTTATATTTACCTCTTAGCTGTGAAAATCAGACTGCCAAGCACAAAAGGCATACTGAATCACCATTAATATGCATGCAACCAGAAATGGATAGTGAAATGCAATAGAAGTGGGCATATTTCAGCGTATTCTGATCAAACAGGTGCCAGTTTTGAGATGTGGAAATTCATTCTAAACTATCACTTCAAAACACTACAGTCTGCTATATTTAGATTTTTGGAGTACTCTGACAGCTAAGTTAAATTCTGAAAAGCATATGAAAATGCCTGAAAAATACTCATCACTGCAAATGTTGAAAGTTTTATTCTGCAGATCCAAGAGTAGGTAAATTAGCTATTTGCCATACTGTTTCAAAGCATGTAATAACAGAATGGTTTAGGCTGGAAGGAACCTTAAACATCATCTAGTTCCAATCCCTGCCTATGGCAGGGACACCTCCCACTAGACCAGATTGCTCAGAGCCCCATCCAACCTGGCCTTGACCACTTCCAGGGAATGGGCCAGGCACAACTTGTCTGGGCAACCTGTGCCGGTACTTCACCACCCTAACAGTAATAATTTTCTTCCTAATATGTAATCTCAACCTGCCCTCTTTCAGTTTAAAGCCATAACCTCTTGCCCTATCAGTACACGCCCTTGTAAAAAGTCCCTCTCCACCTCTCTTGTAGATCCCCTATTAGGCACTGAATAGTTCATGTACAAAAAAGTTGACACGCCAGAAGAACCGCAAAGTAAAAAATGCACACTGGCAAAAAAGCCTGTTGCAATAAAGGAGCACATAGGTTTATTTATATAATTAAGATCATAATCTCTTTGCTCTTCTCTCTCAGACAGTTGTTGGCCATTATTTTATATCAGCATAAAGTAAGCCCTAACAAACTCAGACACTTAATTCCAAGTTTCAGTAGGGAGGCAAAGCTTAGCTGATACGAATCTCTCTGAAATTAATGGACCCACAAATGTAAGCAAGGACTCAAATGAATGGTAGACGTAACAGAAGAATTATATTAATAATTAACTAAACAATTATTACTACATGGTTAATTATATTATTTATATTTCAATAAATACTAGGTATATTAAATCATAAAAATATAATGAAAATAAATGCAGTAGTACTTCATAGGTGGACAAAAGCACTTTACACTTTACAATTATGAAGTTACTGCAGAAAATACAGGTAAACAAGCATCCTTTGTTATGCTGTTATTGCTGACAGGAGTTACCCTGAGTTAATCTTGGGAAAAAATCCTTACCTTCGAGAACATTTAGTATTGACTTCAAGAAGACCAGTGCCCCACCTGGTATGCATTCCTAGTTTTATTGTCATGATGTGTAAGATTTAAGAACATACAATATTAAGAAAATTTTCCATCTACTTGTGAATCTGCAGTAGCAGAACAGTAATTCTCATCTTTGTGCTGGACATCTCCAAGTTCCAAGTTCAGTGGCATAAACCCAGGGACAACCTTCGGAAAGTTAAACACGATGGTTTTCTTTGCAAAACAAACATTGAACTTACTCGTCCTAAATTCAAAGGAAAATTATATCTCGTTCTATATTTATCTCTTTTTCTTCTTGAACTGAAGCTTTGCTTAGCTGGGCAGGAGTGCAGTTGGACAATGACATTATGGAAAGCTAATGTGGTCCAGTGGCTTTACTGCTTCAGGCACCTTCTTAAGTGGGGACACCTTGTAAGCAGGTGCTTAGCAGCCCCTTCCAGCAGCTTGTCCACCTTGTTGCTCCTCCTTATTTCACTATCAGAGACTCTGCTGGAGGCAAGACCTGAGGAAGCAGATAGTGAAAAGCAAATACGTCTGTTCACAGAACCTTTTCTGATCAGGACTCTCTGTTCACAGACAACTCTTTTACTCAAGTGTGATCTCAACAAGACTTTCTCCCACAGAAGTCAGCATGGAAAGTTACAGTCCCACCGGACTTCAGCAGCTCAAATAAAGAACTCAAGGCCCCTGCTCAAACAGGACTGCTGTCAAATAAGGGAATAGCACAAAGAGAAGCTTACATCCCCAATGGCATTGGAAAGCCTTTTCTACTCTAACCCAACTGTCTAAAATCAAAAATGTATTTTGGTGCTAGTTCCACCATCCTCAGATAACTTTTCCTTCTTCCCATTATTTCATAATAAAACTTAAATTTTTCAAGATTTTCAGTTTAACAGTATTAGTTGCCCTTTTTGCTCTAAGTACTTTGACCTTGCAGTTGTCTTAAAAATGAAAACAAATTTCTTATTAAAAAGATCTCAACAGTGTACCTCTTAATTTTTAAAGTGTACTTTATTGTAACTTCAATCACAATCTCTTACACAGAAACTGAGGTTTCTGTAAATTCAGAAATAATGGAGGCACCAAAAAAAGTTTAGGCAGTTATTGGAGCTGACTCTTATCTTTCAAAAGACTGCAATTTGATGGAAAGGCTTTCAAAATAGAAACATAATAAAACAAAACAAACACATTTGCAAGGGTAGGGGGAAAACACTTTGGTTTTACAGCTTTTTCACTTATTAATCTTCATTTTTTTCTTAAGAAGTTTTTATTGGTTTATTTTACTAAACATGCAAAAGTGACAGGAAGATTGATACTCCCTGGCTTGCTTTATTTTCCTTCACGAGAGTTATAAGCATAACATCATTTTGAACAGAGCAAAAAAAGAAGTTACTGGAATAATTTAAATTAAAAAAAAACGTACAGAGCCCATGGTCAATGTCCAGGATGACAGCCTGGACTTTTCTAGAAGATCACTACTTTTCCTCTTATGCCAATATGCAAAGTAAGAGAGTTCAAAAAGGTTAAAGGTTGTCTGTCTCTTTTCACACACACTAGCAAAAAAGTAATTCTCACTTGCTAGCTCAGCAGAGGAAAATGGTTAAGAATATCAGTGAGTCACTGGCACTCTAAAATATAAAGCACCATCAGAGCTAACCACCATATGCTGTAACAAAAGTAGAATGGAAGCTTTGATACGTAAATTATATCCGCAGGATATTTCTAATACAGACATCAGAGGCTTTTAATTCACAAAGCTGTCTGAATTCTATATGCTGATGCATTTCATGTTCAAATTAGTAGTGATGAAATCATTCCATGGTTACTCATGATGCTATGTTAATCTTCCTTTGGAAGTTAAATTTTCAATCAAAGATAAAGAATTTAATTAAAATTTTTATCTTCAGTGATTTTTTTTTTTTTTTTAATTTTGCAATGCTGGAATGAACTTATATAAGATACCATTATAGTCTCCATTTAAGTCCCCACAGAACCTCACCGAGAGCCTGAATATTTGAAATTAATATAGCATGGTACCCCAGGTTGACTACTGCAGTACAATACTTTGTTTCTTTTAATACCTGCCAGCTTTCACACATGCCACATTGCTTCTCCCCTTTCGTTAAATACCTCACCTATGCTGGAAGCAATGCAAACCACACAAATATTTGAATACCATAATGGTATCTCAAGATCCCTAAAGAGAAACACTGTAGCATTCACCAAAAATACCAAGTGTGGCCTTTGAAAAGCAGGGGACTGCTTTTGCTGAAATAAGCAGATCATATTTCTGGCTGGATCATCAGTTTGCCTTAAAAAAGGCAGGATTCAGAGATCTTGATTCTCTGCATACATCAGCAAGGGTAAGCTTTGCATATGCCTCAGTTTTTCTATCCCTAAAACAGGGAGTGATTCTGTCCTGCCTTTCCAAGCCGCTACTGTTGAGAGAAAAAGCTCCAGGTTAAGTGGCTTGCATACTACAAATGGCAAAAGGCAATGCTTGCTGTCTTAAGGATATTCCCACATGCAGGCCTTCCCCCCTCCCCCTGCTCCGACTTATGGGTTTTGGATGACTGTGACCTTGTATCAAAAGCTCTGTCTTCCTCCTCTCTTCCTTCCTGCCCTCCCTGGATGTTACAGGTCTTACACCTCCCTAGCACTCACGAAGGGACCACACACAGTAACGCAATTAATGCAATCTGTCAGGAATCTCTTTTCCTGAAAGACAGAAGAGATTTACAAATCAGGAGAAGGCAGCCCTGGCATGCTGTCTCTCACATCTGCTTTCGTTTCACTGTGCCTGTGTCTCTTGGGTACATCCCCAATTTTGTGTTGTCCAACACCACACAGAGGAAAGGGAGGCAGAGTTCTTTGGTCTCACCCACATGAGGCTCTATACAACCTCAGACTGCTCTTGGGAGCAGCTCAAACACCCAGCCATGCAGCTCCCATTCCTGGGAAACGTAACAGTGACCAAAAAACTACCACCATTCTGTTCCTGGTTGACTATCTTATTTGCCCTTCGCTCTTCTGCTCAAACACTGACTCCTCTGGAAGTGGGCAAAACACACTTAGGTGCCTGATGCAAACTAAGTGGGGTGTGTGTGCCTTGGCCAGCTCCAGCCACCCGCCTCAATGCTGGCTCACTCCCCCACTCCTCAACAGGGCTGGGGGAGAAAAGAAGAGGCAGCTCATGGGCCAACATAAAGAGAGGGAGATCACTCACCCATTTCCATGATGGGCAAAACAGACTCATCTTCTGGGAAAAATAATTTATTGCAAATTAAAAGAGGAAAAACAAACACTTTTTCACTCTTCCACTCCTCCCTTTTACCCAGGCCCAACTTCATCCCCAACTCCTCTGCCTTCCCCACACCCCCAGGAGTATGGAGGTTTGAAGGCTGGGGGGATATGGTCAGAGCTCCTCTCTGCTCTTCCTTCCTCCTCACACTTTACCCCTGGCTGCAGCGTGGTCTCTCCACAGGCAGCAGGGAAGTACCCACTCCACTGGGATCTCTCCAGGAAAACTTTTGCTGGGGTGCCTGGAGCACCTCTTCCCCACCTCCTGATTTCAGGAGTGAATCACACCCATGTGAACTACTTCATTCAATCAGATCCACCTCACACCAGTGTCTCACCTGTCCTGCTAATGGTGACCAGTTCACATTACAAGGGCATTTAAGCCATCAGCCACATATGGACTGAAAGTTCACCTACCAGGTCCTTCTCTTTTCTTCCAAGGTCCACTTGGAAACCTCCTGAGCTAGGCTGCCTTTTGGGGAGCACTACACTTAAAGCACTGACAGAACTGTCTGCTCTGACTGGCTGACCTCTTCTGCCTTCCTCTTATGTTTCAGAGCCCACAGAGCCCCAAGTTGATCAGCTCCGCAGTACCACTAGATGTTCCATGAAAATGTCCCTTATTTTTCCCTCCATGTTTACTCCACTGCCCTTTATTACTTTCTCTTCCTAGATATCCCAGTCAGTTTCCATTTCTCACTTTTACAATGCCTAAGATTGAGCCCACCACTCAGAGAAACACAGAGACAATTGGGCAAATTAGGCAATTGCTCCAACCTGCCTTCATGCTTCCAAATTGAATCCTCAGCTGATTTTCAGCCTGCAAAATGAAGAACATGTCCCTTCCCAGCCACACCACAAGGTAATCTCACAGATGAACTCAATCCTTTGAAGTACCAGATACACATTCTATAGCTGGTTTTGGCTCCCAATAGCCCATGAATTTATTCTTTTGACAATGCAGTTAGCTTTTCATGGTCAAAGCCCCCACTGACAAAGATCTCTTCCCAGTTCCTGAGTTTTGATTTTCTCCCCCATTTTGTCTTCTGAATTTTATTCTCTCCTACAGTATATGGATTATTATTTCACTTCTTTTGGTAATTTATCTTCATTCAGTACATAGTATATCATCTTCATTTGTCTTCAGTTTTGTTCTAATACCTTCTAATAGTCTGGCTTTCTTTTCCCATCCAACAAATCATCAGCCAGGTTGTTGTCCTTGTTCTCCAGCACAGGAAAATTGCCAAGTTTGAAATACATTTCTCCTCTACCTGTCTGTCTGTTCCTCTATCTTCTGTTTGGTCGTGCCCCAGGCATTCATTATTGTTGGCTCTGCTTACCTGAAGTTTTCTGTACTGTTTTTTCTTCTTTAATATGTTTTTAGAGGCTGGTTAGAATCCTATCCTTACCTCTGGTGACTACTGACACACTATTGACCTTCAAAAACCTTGTTTTGGGAAGTCTGTGTCTCAGCTAGCAATTTCTGTTCCTAACTATGCAAGCATATTTCTTCCTGCACACATATTCACAGTCTCTTTTTTCTCCACAGGCAGCCTGAAGTGCTTACTCAGTATTCATTGTTGTCTACTTGCACAGCTTTTGGGCTTAAAATCTGCCAGTCTCGCTGCCACAGAAACTGTCCTGTTTGCAGGCTTCAAAGCTAATTGAAAGAGTCCTGTCAGCAATTACAGCTGTATTCTGGGTTCAGTTCAGTAGCATTATATCCAAGCACTGTAAAAGAAATGCCACAAGGGAACTGACATGACTGTATTTATACTCATAAAGTTGATCATTCTATGAAGGAATTGGACTCATTGAGGGCACAATTAGAAAAGTCTCAATTTGAGAGTCAATGGTAAACATTTGGCTCTTCTAGTCAGGCAAAGCAATGCTTCCAAATCCAGAAAGCAGTCCTTTTTGATGCAGTGCCTCAGCAGGCACAAAACATACGATTTCATTCCCTACATAAGATGCAGGATTTGAGCTATTCCCCAGAATACTACCCAGAAAAGGATAAAATCCATGATGAACACATTTTAAGTCCTGCCTTCTCAAATATGACTAACCACTAAGAATCACAATCAGGTGAGGACAAAAATGAGGATAATTAGTGCAATGTTTCCCTTGAAGTGGGCTGGAGATTTTGGTGAGTTTAAAAATAGATGATAGGAACTTCTATTAAACATAAAAGTAGTCATCAATCCCACAAAGGCAGCATAACTTTTTTTTACCTCTGGTCTTAGACCACCACAGCTAATAGTAAATGGCAAATTGATCTAAGGACTTCAAAACTCTTCATGGTATCTGCAAGAATCCACATCAAAAAAATTTCTAACACAACAGCTATTTGAGATTTTCCTGCCGAGAAAACTCTAAGCATTTTCTCCAAATAAAATCTTTCCCCTAAAGCAAGGATTCTGGTTTCTATGAAATAGCTATTTTTATTACTGTTTTAAACAATTTTATAAATGAAGAGTTGATAAAAGGTGAGAAAAACAGGAAACTTCTTATTTAATAGAGAGTTTAGCAATGATTAATCATTGAAGAATGAGATGAATTGGCTATGCATCAGCATAAACATAAGCCCCATATTGTACAAAATACCTGACAAAACAGAACTTCAAACTTCTATTTATTGTCAGAGGAAGAAGATGACATATGACTTGCACTTGATTTTAGAAGAACAATTGCTTTTAGGATTTTCTTTATAGATGTGAATTCAGAGACAATCAGTATTTAGATGTATGCATTGAACAGACAACAGGATTTACTTCAGCTAAGTTTTCAGCAAAGTTTCAGTGCCCGGGTGGTTGGGGGTTTTTATTGTAATTTTTGTTGTCAGAAATGAAAGACTCACAGTGAACACATTGAGCTATGCCTTACTTACTGAGAACTATTGAAACATCTGCTTTACTCCTGAACTCCACAACCCAGCAGCGCTCCAGGATTACCACTTCAGAGGCATCAGAGCTCTACGAGACAAAGATGACAAAACATTAGGATTTGGAACCTGACTGGGAAGTCTTCTGTTTGGCTGTTCACAGCTGATGCAACACGTAGATACAAAGACAACAAAGCGTAATAGTCACCGGGCAGATGGATACAGGCATTCTTTAATTACTGATCTGTGCCATCCTACTTCAGCTAGATGACTTATAAAAGGAATAAACTGTCAGTAAAGACCACGCAGGAAAGTTTAAAAAGTAACTCCGTAGTTTTTTGGTTTTTTTCATACTTCAAGTATTCAAAAGCTTAGATGTCACATCATTCCTAAGCAAGTCAGGGAAACCCAACTCATTCAAACTTTCATATTTACTAATAAGGCTGAATCAAATGTCAGATTCTACTCAAAGAGTAGGATATTTTTCAAGTGAACAAGATAACATGTAATCTTACAGAAGGCATTTCTCTTCAATTTTTATTTGAAAGGGATTTCTTTATCTTCACTTGAAATTTCGAATATGGTCTCTGGCTATGCAATTCAAATGACATTAAGTGATATGGACCCATTGCAGAGTGCAATAGGATACAAATTACCACTATCATTTTTTGTGAGTGCTTTGCAGAGAAGATGCAGACTTCTCTAGTTCAGTACGTGTGACTCATTTTTCAGAAGAGTGAAGCTATCAATCACTCCCTCAGAATTAATCTTTTTTTCCCCTTAAAACTTTTATTATCCATTTTTTATCCCTAACATCTGGTAACAAATAACCCTTTAGAACATGCACACATTCATTCCAGGTTTCCAACATGAGCATCACAGAGCTCATTCTCTATTTCCATGAGATTCTGAAAGGATTAATGGGAAATCTTATTTTAACATTCCTTCCTCAGGTGGTACTATATTCCAAGTGATCCTAAAGACGAAAAATTTTTCATATTGTAGACCAATTCTACCAAAACCCTGAACTTTAGTTTCACATACCTGACACTCAATGAATTCATAAAACAGTTCATATTTATAACACCTGCCTAAAATGCACAAGTTCTCTTGTCTATCCCTTTCTCTGCATTTAGATTGTGTTATTTGGCCTGCCAGAAGCAGACTCAAACTTTTTGCCAAGAGTTTCATGTTCATTTTCAAGTAGATGATTTGACCCCACATTTTCTCACAAAAAGTACCCTTCACTTACCCGGTAATATCACTTTCTTTCACGAACAAATTACTGAAAATTTAATACAGCAAGACTGTAAGACTGACTACTAACACAACATGTAACACTTGAAAGTCTAACAATGATTTCCTTGAGAAAGTCTGTATTTATTCCCTCTCACCTTTTACCACTTACTAAATGAATATTCCAAACCCAGTTATCAAAACACAAAACAACATCCAAAGGCAACAAGAGGTTAAAATAAAACAGAGGAGTGTGGAAAAAAAAGCACATTATGTTATGTTGAAATGTGCCAAAAGTCAAGAGAGAAGCCGTAATAGACTAAGAAAAAGCAAGCAGACTTCTCTAGAAACCACTTGTAAATTGATTTCTTTGAAATATTATTCAGGCTGGGCTGGTCTAAAAGGAGTGTATTGTTATGAAGATTGGAAAAAAATCTGATTTTTTTTCTTTTTTTTTTTAAGAGAGAAAAGGAGAAAGTAGTGAAACAACACAGCAAATTTTGGGAGAAATACAAGTGCTACTTTGGGAACTTTTTAATTTATAGAATCTAGCCAGTCGAGAATACATGGTAACTCAGGCAACTCTCAGGTGCTGTCAAGTCAGACATGCTTTGAGGTTCTACCTAGGAAACCAAAATACAAGTCTTTATGAGCAACAGCTAAAGTCAGCTCGGGAAAATAGGCAATAACAGTCCAGAAACAAAACAGGAGACTAATTCGGAAGAGTTCTCCACTATCGGCAATGATGCTGGCAACTATTTTAATTCGTTAGATTTTGAAGCACCGATACAATCTCACAGATAAACCTCACTCGAGAAAGTGGATAATGCAGCCTGAAGTTAACAAAGGTTTAAGACTATTTAACACTCATCTGTGAATACACAAAAAACCTTCAACCCACTCTCTCAAGAAAACCAAAAGAAAATGATTCTTAACACCTTTTCCACCTTCCATCTCTGCAGAAAATGGTTCTTCTGATGATATTAATGTTCCACAGATGAAACACACAAACATGAGAAGTCCCTAGACTTAACATTTCCTCCAAAACATACATCTGTGTAAATGAAGGCCTGTCACTATAGAAGGAAATGTAACTCCCCGTTGGCGTGGCTCTCAGGCAAGTCAGGTGTTCGGAAAGGCCAGGAACGAAGAAGCACAGCTTTCATATAGTTTGCTATAGCTGCCAAGACTTCATATTTTGATCTGTATATGATAGACATAACCCCAGCAAATTGGCTAGGGGTTAGCAAAAACAGCTTTCAAATAATGAACAAGGATTTGTGTCAGCGCAGTTTGTCTCACAATGCAGTTGATATGCAACACTGTCTACAAACATGCGAGAGAGTAAGATTTCAAGCTCTCTGTGTTTTAAGACAGCAGATGCTGCAGCACAAGAGCCTCTTTTTATAGGCAAGCTACTCTGTTCCCTGCACCAGTGGAAGCTGGAATGAAGCAATGTTGCCACTTCAAATGAACCTGAGTGCTTTTCCAAGATACACAATGAAGAGCAGTGATCAGAGGACGTGCATTTCCTTTTTCTGTATGTGAGAGGGAACAAGAAGGCAAACAAGAAAAAGGGATGAAAGAGCGTAGGGCTGCCAGAAAATAAAGCACACGTTGCTGCAAAACATTTCCTGCATCCTGACACAAACCTGAAGAAAAATACCTTCAGGATTACTATTAAGGCAAACTTTTCATCATTTAGATGAGCTATGCTATGCTCTGTCACACAAAAAGCTAACAAGAAATTTACTTACAAATGAAATGACAAATCAAGGAAACCATTACGCATATCTGATAGAGGATCAGCTTTGTTTTTCAATACGTGAAGAGACCAAAAATTTCTCTAAGTGCATAACATGAGCTCAACCAGACTAGCTCTTGTTTTATTTTTCTAAGTTTTATTTTAATAAAAGGGTAAATTCAAATGATCTGGTCTTTATGCATGGAAAATAGGATCAAAATCAGATTTGTAATACTGTGTGAAAATCTAATATATTGGGATTTTTTTTCTTCCTGCCATTGGTACTCTAGGACAATTGTTTTAAAAACTTACTGGATCGATCCAAATGACAAACAGCAGCTAGACCTTGAACTATTATATCTTTCTCTAAATACTGACAAGGTCTACAGGCACTGCACCAGGACATTATTTTAAAACACTGATTTGAGGAGGCAATTCAATGATTCGTATATCTGAATTAAATATCCCAGTGAAACTGCTCAAGAAGACTCCCCAAATCTAGAATTAGCAGAAACCTTTTCAATTCACTTTGCCAAATGACTGGCCAAGTTTTGCTGTCAGTATGGTGGTGTAAAACTAAGGTACTACAGTAGTAAATCCATGACTGTCTGCTGTAAATAATGAGTCTCAGAGCACTGAAGACACCTCTATTTCTGTGGAGTCCGTGCCTAAAGCTGAAGAGACAATCACACATATGAATAGATGTCTGCTAACTGCATATTCACACCTACATAACTGTACACAGCTCCTTTTAACGTAAAGGAAGTTCAATTGTGCCGAACTGACATCACCCATCACTCAGGTATGTAAGCTCCAGATGCAAAAACTGGAATTTGTGACTACCTTATTGCAGACTCCAGCCCGCAGTGTTTCTCTGGACTGAGGAGCAAAAAAAAGAAAAAAAAAAAAAAAAAAAGAAAGAAAGTTTTCAAAAAATGAAAGCGCTGAGCAACTTTTGAAATGTCGAAGAGAACAGCACGTTTCAGCTATTTTTGCATTCCTGTAAATCTGACTTGATGTACCGTTGTGGGAGGGGGGAAGAAGTGTGTCATTGTTGAACTGGTTTTACAATAGGAGATTTGTTGCTGGAGGGAGGGAGGGGGGAAATCTAGTGCTAGGTATGGTATATCACGTAAAGAAGTAAACTGACAGTTAAAATTAGAAGTGACATTCCAACCTATTCCTCTGTGTTAAAATAGTTAAGTAGAAAAGTAAAGCTATGGCACTGTAGAGAGAACAGACACTACAGAAAGTAAAAACTTCTCTAATAAGACATTATTAAAGCCTCCACAGTCAACTGGGGGCGAGGGTGTGCACGCAGTGTGTGTGAATTTCACAGCTTATTTCTTTTAAAAGCTTATTTTCACAAACTTGAAATAATTAAATCGAAAGCCTTCTAGATTAGGGATGCTACATACACCAAACTACTTTTGGGTTTTTTTCACATCAGTTATTTTCTGCCTCCATTTAAAATTATTCTTATGATTAAAAAGAGTTAAAGACAGAATTTTTACAGAAAGGCATCAAAATATATCTGAAACGGAAAAAATTATAGTCGCACACATGTAAAACAAAAGGCTACGCAGCAGAACAAAAAGAAAATACTTTCAAAATGCAAATGCTGAGAATTGGTTTCAGTTCTTACTTGCTATTAAAGGAAATATTTGCAATAGAAGAGTTTGCCTGAAGGGACTGGTAGCAGCAGGTCAAGTTATTTTGAATCCGCATCATCTCTCCCTCAAACTGCAAAATCGTCACTGTCCTCCACTTATTAGAAGACATATATAATGGAAGTCTTAGAGGAATAGATGGTGACTGAGGAAGCCTGAAAGACCAGATATTTGGGCATTTACAAAGCTGCTGTCGGTCATATACAGGCTAAGAGCCCACCGTGCAAGAATGGAAGACAAAGTGCAGTGCCTGCTCCTCGTGAGGGACCCTTCCCTAGTTCAGCCATGAGGCTACAACGCAGCTGTGTAAACCCGGCTCAGAAAACCTCCGTGCCCTCAGACTCCTACCCAAGGCTGGCTTTTCCAGGAATAGAGCCAGAAGACAAGTGAATTGATGGGATGATATGGACACCACCTCTCGGCACACCTACAGTGTGACCAAAGGTCTGCAGCACACGATGGCACTAACGATAGCCCAGCATCAACATCACTAGCTCTGGCACCAACAGCAGCAAAGCCCTAATGGCACTAAAAACAGCACAAGCTCTACAACTTGCTTATGAATCCGAGTTTTTACATCTTTCCTAGTACTGGCAAATGAGCTAGTCAGACTGATACTAGCTCAATAATGTGGGCATGTGCTCAGGACATGCTTTTGACTACGTTATAAACATTACCACCTACCTTTGCTATTTTGGTGTTAGCACAGACAAGGTTCATCGCTCCACAGATAAAGCCAAGCATTTTTATATATTCAACAAGAAAAAAAAGGAACAGGAATTATCAGAGTAATATCATTCACAAACAGAAAAGCTAACATAGTCTTAAATTTATTTCAGTGCATTTCTACAGCAATATGTCCATTACCAATTAAGAATAAAAAAACTGTTCTGATTTTGAGGTAGTAACAAAGGACTCCACGGCAACCACAAGCATATAATCTGCAGAATAAAAAACACCCCTTTAAATGCTAGCAATCAGTATTCAACCATCTGAAATCTCCTTTAATATTATATATTCTTCTGCCATAATAACATTCCCATCCTGTGTCTATTAAGTAATGCAAAGCCTACGACCCAAGCTGTGTGATAAGGAAAAATATGCTTGCTGGGCATCTGATGAGGTGCTTCAGTTACTCCAGGCAAGCTATAACCTGGTAGTTCATTACAGCCACCTTTACAAACTGTCAGCTCACTGAAAGATACTCACATCATCTTTTACAAATAATGAGCTACCCACTGTGATTAATCCATCACACAATGCTACTCAATACCAACTTCAAGCTGACAATATAATACCACTAATCTGCATTCACCCTGGAAAATGTTGACTGACATCACTAAATAAGTTCTGCAGAACAGAAAACAACCTTTAATAGACTATTACCTTTAACATATGTGAATACCTAACCAAAAGCAGTTTCTTTTTCAGTTTCAAAATGCATTTGTAATAATAATAATGTACAAAAATACATTCACTCAATTATTTCATCTTAAAAAAATCTCAAATTAACTATATATAACTAACTTTGGTAGAAAAGGTAAGTTTTTCAAAGTTACATCCTGGTGCAAGACTCCAGTGATCTATCACAACACGTACCTCGGATAATACACTTCTTGAAAAGAAAATTCTCCCTCTCTGCTCTACACTTTTTGGCAGTTATTTAAAATATGTGGTAATAATCTTTGCTCAGTTCCCGATATATTGCCTTTTTACTTCAAAAACGTTAAGATACCCTGATCACAGCTGTGCTCCCAAAGAGATTACAGTAATCCAGTGAATTCTGTTATGTCTGAGCACACGCATACTTAACATAAAACTGACATATAATATTTCCAAGAGAACAGCTGTATCAGACCCAAGACCCATCATTCTGCCCACAAGTGACATAGGAAGTGTTCAAGGCAGAGAAAAAGCAGGGCAACCACGTGCACTCCTCTTTCAGTTCCCTGCTGTTTTCACATCAGGGCTTTTCCTGAGATGGTTTTTCCAGTCACTAACTCTCAGTGATGCTCCTATTTCCTGAGAGCATCTAGAATTTTTTCCAACACACCTACTTACAACATCTACAGCATGTTATCACAAGCAACTCCAGTATTTCCACTACCCACTCCATGAAAAACCACCTTCTTTTGTCTGTTTGCAATCCAGTTCCCCTGGCTTCATTTAACATTACACTGGAAGAGGCAATAAACCATTAATCTTTATCTTCTTCAGGCTGTTAATGATTTTTCAGATTACTATCAGAGGTCATCACCTCTTACACAGACTGAAAAGTTTTATCTTCTTCACTCCTTGTCCTGAAAACTCTAATAGACCTTTCTCTGGAACCTTCCCAGCTTCTCCATGTTCTGTGAGATGAGGGGAAATGAACTGCATGGTAGATCTTCACTGACAGAGCTCTCTGCTTTGTTCTCTCCTTTCCCAACATCTCCTAACATTCAATTTACTTTTTGACCACAACTGATCATCCATCTGCCCTTCTAATGGAAATGTAACTCTCTACAGATCTCATTCTGGGGCAGAGAGGCAGGAATAAGTGTAAAGCCCATTATTTTGACGGGAAACTTATTTTTCTTCACCTGCAACTTCACACTTAAGGATGCTGACCTTTATCTGCCACTTTATTGCTAATTATTTAGACTTCTATGGGCATTCTATGATTACTCGCACTTGATCCCCCCTATCCTGACTATTCAGTGAGTTAGTATCAGACTTTCTCACGTCACTGCCTACCTTCTGTTCACCATTTATGCAGATGTGACAGCACCAGGCTCAAAACATATCCCTGCTGATGCACTCCACTGTAAGAACTGCCCAAGCAGTCACAGTTCCTAGACCTTATATTTTATTCAACTAGTCATTCATGTAATAGGAGAGAGGAAGTCTAGCAATGGAGTGATCAGCGTTATTTGTATCAGAAGGTGAGAAAATCTATATTGAAAGGCAATCAAGGAATGTAAGCGTATAAAGTGAACAAATATAGCTGCTTATAGAACCATTTTGCCTGTGCTCTTGGAAGTGAAAGATGTTTTGAGCAATCACACAGATCACTGATTTAAATGATGCACAAACTGCATGTGCAATTATTCAAATACATTTAAAATACAAACATCACAAACGACAAGACAAATTACAGCACAATATGGCATTTAAAAAATATTTCAAGTGCAGAGAAAAACCAGACCAAACTGCATTTCACTGGTTGGCCTCCAACAAGTAGGATGTTGTGCAAATTAACATTGCAGAGAACTGTGCTTTATTTAAGACTTAGCTCCATGAAGCACAGAACTCCAAAGAGACAGCCTCAGGATGGAGCTTTTAACCCTTTATAACAAAATACACTGTTTAATCTTTCTTACATTTCGCAAAGTGAAAAAATCAATCCAAAATTCACTACATGCTATCAACTTTCCCATAACCTTAGAATAAAAAATTGAAATAGAAACAATGCAAAAATTAAATTATTTGAATATTTTTAATTATAAACCCTAAGTGCTACTATATCCAATGTATGTATTTGTAAAGATAACTCCTACTCTTCTGAGTCCTTGGACTGCCCACAGTGATGTTCACTTTTATTGACAGTAAGCTATGATTCCCTGCCCCAACCCCCCTGAGCTTTAATCTTCTGCACAGCACTCTCAAAAGAAGCAAACAGAATATTTTTCAGGATGCTTAAGACTTGGCATGGTAAGAGATGGATGTTGTGTGATTAGCTATAGTCCCTAAGAGGATCAGAAGAATTCCTTGCAGAACTGTAAATTGTCATCAGGCCCAACGTCAGCAAAATACCAATTTCTAAACAGGGAATCAAATAAGCTAAGTATTTTAATTCTTTGTAAGCTTCTTCATGTTAACTTCCTCACTCCTCCTCTAGCTTTCGTTTTACCTCTCATCTCTTTCTTTCAGCTAAAGAAGTGGTGGCCGTCCAGACACTCCCAAGCTCAAAGGAGCACAAGAGGATATGCCAGAGCAAGGTATGCTCTGCCTTTAACCTGCATGTCGGTGTTCTTTGTAAGAGCAGCAGAATTAGGCTCTTAAAATACAGCAGATATGCATATGGAATATCATTTTTGAGGAAAAACAACACAAAGCCCCCAGACAACACTGAAAACCAAAGCTGTTACAGCCGTGGAAAGAAAGATGAGGGTTTTTTTATTTCCCAGAGAAATGCTTTCTTCTCATATTCCCTTGCAACAAATAAGTCACTCAACATAAAAGGCAGAGTGAGCAATTCATGTGTGGGCACCCAGAGAACAACCACCTAGGTTATAAGCTCTCCATTTAGAAAGCTTTCATCATACTCTACGAAATGAGACAGACTTACTAAATCTCATCAATTTTAGTTTTAAAAAGAAAAACGTTTCCCTTCCCTCCTGATTAACAACATTTTATTTCAGACATGGTACTGGCTTTCTGGCCTTCAGGATTACATTTCAAGAACTCTCTCACTAAACAGGACCTAGTCAAGCATTCATATGACAAATTGCAGAAGTTAGATGCTTGGGAATAAAGAGACAAACATGGTAAGCAGCAAGAAAAATTTAGTCAAAATTATTTAGTCAAAATAAATATCCCAGGAAATGGTGAAATCTCACAAATATTAAGCTCACTCCACTTTATTCTGAATAAGCAAATTTTTGTATTGATTTTGGAAACACAAGTACCTTAGCACAAAAAGGAAAATACTTCTTTCTTTACTAGAACATCATGTATTCCATTTTAGAATATTTGTAAGAATGGTAACTAAGCACGAACAAATGTTTAAAACCAAAGCACATTCATGGAGACAGTTGATTCAGGACAAAACCAGCCAGATATCTGCAGAAGGACACTTCTCATTGAACAGTTGTTTCATCTCTAAGCTGTGAGGCCATCCTCTAGGGAAACCTACCCAGCACTTCTCAAATATGAGCTTTGGAATGCAAGATGCAGTTTTACAAGCAACTAAACTGACGTAACAGCAAAAATTCAGAACTCTTCTAGATACCAAATACACTCAGTGGGCCAGAAAATAAAATATATGGGCTCGGTGTGATCTGTCCCCTCCACAGCCAACTCCTCACCTACCACCAGCTGTAACCTGCCTGTCTCTCACCCTCAGGAGACAACTGCTTTCTCAGCTCTTCCCTCCACCGAGAACACCCTGTCTCTCTCCTACCGCTTCCCTTCCCAGGAGCTGCCTTTTGTTTCCGAAATGCTAAAACTGATCTGCATTTAACTGAACTCTGAGCAACGGTCTTCACCTTCTATCCACCTTTGAATACTGAAGTTTTGATTTCAGACCTTAACAAAGGCATTTGTGATCAAGAACTTGCCACTTCTCAGCTGTGTCACTTGCTCCAGCAAACCCCACAGCCTCCAGCTACTGATCTTTACAGTGTTCTTGCATCAGATACATCCTACCACTGTTCGGAGTAACTGTGCACAAAAAGAAAATAGGAGTAATGAGCCCATAAAAGAAGTTTTAGGAAAGGTATTTTCAACAGTTAGGAAAGAAAGATCAATAGGTAAGTACATGTGAGCAAGGAGGGTTCCTACTTGTTTGAGCAGGGACACCATCCCATGCTTAAATTCAAACTACATTTAGTGACTCAATGTGCAGTTCAAATAAAGTTTTCAAAGGTACCTTTCAAAGAGTAGCACTGGGGTTTCTAACCTATTTAAAAGAAAATCTTTTTTAAATAATGATGAGTAAATACATTAAAGCAAACTTTTATCTGTACCTAGACCTGTTCCACCTTGTCCCTGTAAATCTCTTCTTTCTACATTTTACAAAAAATCAAAGTATATTTAATAAGGAAACCACAAAATTCAGTCCCAAACTGCAAACTCCAGCTATGTAATCTCTATTTGAAGCCATGGGCGGGAAGAACAAAAGTGTCCACCTGCAGAAACAACTATCAGCCTTCCAGATTCTCTAACATTAAAGTATCATGTTCTACACTCAAAGCAGAAGGAAAAATGAATAGAGGTATTTTAAAAAGTTAGGTTACTCAAATGCAATTATCCAGAAACTGACTGTTGATTACAGCATCAACAGGCCTTCAATATTTCTTTATTTACATTCATGTGCCTTGATGTAGAGTCTGAGGTTTACAGTGCCACATTCTGGCTATAAACAGCAAGCATAAAACTAATTGTTAAAACCAGTAGTAAGTGACAAGCTCTAATATGCCTATAAATACATATCCTTCATAAAATCATAATAAATATATTTAAATCACTGATTCAACACACGTATTCATAAACATAACAAAAAAATAAATTACAGCTTGCATCTTTTAAAGCATTCCACTTAAACATGGAGGCTTTGTTCAAAACAGTCTACCAATTAATAGTTTAATTCAAGCTTTTATACTCACTGGGAAAGGACAGCTAAATGATTAGCACTTTCACTTCCAACAGACACTTTAGTTTGTGTGTTATAAATGACTTTATCACAAGGCTGTGAAGCAGTTTCCACATAAAGTTATTTAGTAGTACGTTTATATTGACATAAATAATTTAAGATTCAAGTTGAAGAGAACTTTTGCATTTCCTAAACCAACATTACATAAGGAGTTCTGGTTTTAAGGCAAAACATCAGGACTCCTACAAAAAAAAAAAACCCAAACCACAACTGGAGAAAAAACAAACCAATAAATCCAACCCTACACATCAAAACCCAAAAACTTCACACAACACCTTAGTGAAAGTAAACTAAATTTAAAACAAAATTATACATCGTAAAAAGAAAAAAAAAATTTTCCAGAAAATTCAGTAGATCAATTAGTTCAACTCACAGCCCTCCACACCTTCAGCTAGAAATAAATGAACTTGTTTCCAGGCTAGTACTCTGAAATAAAAGTTCCCTTTCAGAGGTTCAGAGGTTGCATTAAAGGTTATTAGTGAAAACTTAGAAAAACACTTGATAGGAGAGGAAGAAAAAGAAGATACATGTTGACACCTGTGCACAAGAAGCAGATGCTGGACAAGCAACTGGTTATTTTCACTTCAAGCATTGAAAGGAAAATTTAGAATAGTCCATCCACCATGTAAGTGAAAACAGAGCATCAATCTTTTCTCTAGTCTGCTTTCATCAGTCTGTCAACTATTTTTATTTAAGAATGTTCAGTAAAAGTGGCCTATAAACAGAGATGGAAAAGCTTTCCCAGGAAGGTATATGAAAGAAACAAAATGAAAAGGAGTCACTGAGGTAAAATTTGACACAAGACTCAAAACAAAGAAGTGGTTGCTCTTTGGAAGTAGTCATGGCTGTTTAGGAAACTCACATTAAAAAAAAAAAAATATAAACACACACCTGTTTTCTTTAACTTCCACCATAGAAAGTTGAGAAAAAGAAAAGTAAGGCTATACCACAGACTTTGTTTCTTACAAAACAAACATCAGATTTTACCATCACCAAGATAATTGTCTGAATTTGCTTCAGAATTTGTTCCAATATTCTACACCTATTATACCAAAAACGCTGCACAGTAAAGAAACCAGGCAAGAATAGAAGTATTTTGAAACCTTTGCTGTCTTCCAGGGAAAGAGTATTGCTTATCACTCCAGTTATGTCAGTTTGTTACGAGAATCCAAACTGTGTATTTCCTAACCACATTACTTCGACAGAGAAAGAAGAACATTTACACCACAAGAGAACTCAGAAAATTAAAATTGAAAAATGCCTAAATAATTAAACAAACTACACAGTAATTGTTGCATCTGTGCCCGCACAGCACAGTATGGGCAAATAAATAGGGAATTCTTTTAAGAAAGGGCAAGCTCATCATCATGCTTCTCTAAAACTCCTCCAAACTTCTACTAGGTTTGTTAAGGGACTTTTCTGAACAAATGGGCAACTCTGTTTCATGAATTTGTTTGATTCCTTCAGCATTCTGCATTTGCCAAAACATTTACTTCTTCTAGATTTTTCTATAAATTCCTTATTTTTTTTTCCTGGCACTACCCTTGGCTTTTATTTTAAATATCTTTCTACAAAAGCCATTCTTCTAGTTTGCTGTACTCCCATGACAGCCACAAAGCAAAAATAAAATCCCCAGTAAAACTGTATTTGAAAGCACTTTTAAATATGCAGCAACCATATAACATGGATACATTTAATGCAAGCAAAGGGCTATATGGATCACTGCAGAGTTCCTACACAACTACATATATTCCTTTAATTTTTACCTCGGAAAATTTGAGTTTGGCCACAACACACATCAAACTAATGCAAAAATCCTATCCTAAATTTTAGGAAATGTGTTAAACTTGTGGCATGTTGGCTAAGTAAGGCTGTGCAACCTTGTTTGGAAAGACCAATTCCAGCAGACAGCAGATCATCCCCAAGGAAAACTTTCTGTACAACGTCCTGATACTTTGTCTCAGGAGTCTGTGCATTTGACTAGTTCAAGGAAGAAGTCATAGTTTGCTGGCAAAACTACACACAAACAAACGCTGATTGTCAAATTTGTTACATAACTGTGTATGTATACTACATGTATACAATATATTATGTTATACAATGTATATAATATATTATATAT
Source organism: Cephalopterus ornatus (assembly GCA_013396775.1). NCBI lineage: Eukaryota > Metazoa > Chordata > Aves > Passeriformes > Cotingidae > Cephalopterus > Cephalopterus ornatus. The sequence goes on along the minus strand of VZRE01006254.1, from coordinate 338,468 downwards.
TCTATTACTAGGTTAAACTTACTTCACCTCAAATATGTGCAGTGACTAATCCCAAATACATTTGTTTCCTGGGAAAAATAAACAAAGCAATGCTTTTAATATTGTATCGTTCACCTTTTTTTTTTTTAGGTTGTTGCTTCACATTGGACTTGCAGGTCTCTTGGTAAAATATCCTAAAATCTCACTGGCAACGAAGAACGATTTTACTGCATATTCCCCGAGCAACCAAATGATGAATAGCCTTTAGCTTGCCCTTCTGCATTTTCCTCCTTCTTCAGTCATAAAAACACACCTTCAAGTTTCTGAAACAACTATGTCAAATACCGAACTACAGATAACAGTAATTAAGTTTCCCCAAAGATTTTTCAGACTACAATTAAAATGCATTCATGACTGTTATTAAAAGAAAGGTGCAGCTGAGAGCACTGGATTAAAAATGATGAAGCTGTAAAGTGTTCTGGAAATGTCAATGCTTATTGGAACATAACAGCGGAAAAACACCTTACAGAGCCAAGTTTAACCTTCATCTGGGCTTCACATTCTCACTGGAAGCTGTAACTACAGGTCTCAAAAAGGAGAGAAAAAAACTAATTCCTAGATGTCATAATTTTCACACTGCTCTCAAACAGCAAATAAAAAAATCTTTGCAGCGTACATTTTAATTGTCTAAGTGCAATTTCAGCCACAAAAAACCCCCAAAAAACCCTAAAACCACTCAACCCCAAAAAAGCCACACACAACACCTTTTTTCTTTATAGACATCAAAATAGGCAAAATCCTGGTTGAAAATCTGTTTCCATCTATGTATAGCTTTCAACTGTATGCAAACAGAAGGATATACATGCCCAAAACACTACAACTACACATATAGTATCCACCTGCAAATAGAAGCATTTACAATGCTAACACAGTGTTACATATTCAATCCTGGGTGGGTTTAGTAAGAGTTCTCCTCGGCCATGCTGCCAAATCCTTCCAGACAGACTTTCAAGAGCAGTTCACGTACGAAATAGAGACACTTAATGAGCAGCAAAGTGAAACAGTCTCAACGTAAAATAAATATAATGCTATTTCTCATGCTTCCACTTACTAGTTTCATTTTTCACGTAGAGAGAAACAGAAAAACGTTTCCCAAAAAAAACTTTTACGAACAGTTATCTCATTTAACAGCCTCATCACTGCTCTGGCATTTAGCCACCCTCAAAAAGCCATTTATTGCTTCATACACACCATCTCACTGTAACTGCTGTGCCTTAAACATTGAGTGAAGTATTAGATATTCCCCAGGAAACTGATCAAAATGACACAACATAAAGGGCAACCAGCAATCTAGGGTATAATAAAATAACAGCACATTAAAGAATTCGTACAATATTTATACTCAGTTGCATAGAAACCCTGTGAAGCTACTTACAACATTGACTTCGGTACCCACTACATCTACGACATGAGTACTAATTTAAATGTCAGAGCAGCTAACAGTGACTCTTCACAGTGTTGCAGAAGGTGCATGTTTATCATACTAAGATGTTGTAATCCCATCTGACAAGGTGTGAGGAGACCCCACCAGCTGAACATTTCAAAGGTAATACTATGAAACCCTTTTGTTTTGTTGTGTCAACCCCAGCTACGCTTTTTAGGACATTATGAACTTTCAGCCTGGTAAAACTGACATAGCAACATTGCTACATGTATATTTTCAATTCTCTTGGTCAAACACCACTTAATCCCCACCAACCAGAACCTGGAGATGAATGCTCTCATGTCTATGTTGTCAGGAGATCAAAGGGATCCAATGCCCAGCTGTGGTCCTGGATTTCTACTCAGAATGGGAATGCAAACTAATTTCTTCTCTTTTGGAATTTAAAAACAAACAAACAAACCAACCAACCATATTTTGTACTTTCACTAGAACCCCTACAGACTTCTTGCAAATTCCTGTTTTGGGGAAAGCCTGCAGCTACCAGCTCTCTCTTTACTCAGTACGTTAGGCCTGGAGCTCTGTCTCCTTCAGTCTTCCCAGGCCATGGGTCCTGGCCTCTCTACCGTCTTCATCTTTCCAGAGTTTGGGGCAAAAGGATGGATAAAAGCTGTCCAATATTGATTTTGTCAATCTACTCCTCAACTCAAAAAACTTCCTAGGAAGTGTCAAACTTTGACTAAGGGGATTCTTGCCCTTTTCAAATTGCCATGGACTTAAATCCAAAGCAAACTAAAATTAGATAACCATATTTGACATTTGGTAAAAATAAAAAAAGGATATATCTATAATTCCATTCAGATCCTCTCCTCTCTAATAGTCTTCCTCCTGCATGAGTCTTGTTATTATTACTTACTGCCAGCAAAAGAAAAACTTGACAGCCATATGAGTCTTACCTCCTTGCACAAAACAAGTTTGGCATCGCTCTGGGCAAATGCAAAGCAACTCTATCTCAACATACAAGACACATGGACAATGATCTTGATCAGAGATGTTCATGAAGAGACCAAGACAAGGGGAAGGAACAAGCATAAAAGAAGCAAGGAAAAAGCCCAAGAAGTTTTTCAAAATATAGAAGATTATTTAAAAGATCTAACTCCAAGTGTCATTTCCAGAGACAGCGAAGCACTTGTGGAGTGCTTTTTTGTTTCACTTTTCTAATATCAATAAACCAAAGATGTGAAACCCAAATTAGGACTTGAAGCTTTTTTAAGCTTATTGCTATAATTACTCTGTTCTAAGGACCCAATATAAATGCAGTAATTTCTGAGGAAAAAAGAATGAAATTAGTCTCATTCCACCTAATCTTTCTCACAGTTGCCAGGGACATGCATGATCAGTCTTTGTTAATTCTTTACCACAGAACTTCTCCTCTTCCTTGTGTCAAAAACTTATCTGAAGTCCTCGAGTAAAAGAGAATCAGCTTTCCAGAATATCTTATCCATGTTAATATATTAAAGATGAAAACTAAGCTACCATTTAGCCTTTTTTGCCACAGCTAAACTGAAACACACTGAGCACCTCCTTAAACACAGCTAGGAGTTTAATCCAGGCAACTGGCTAGGAATGCTAAGCAGCAGTATCATATCAAGAAGTTCATACACACAAATAAATCTAAATTTTCAAGGCTGACTCCTTCATGCAGTTTTATCAACAGTGTATCCCAACTCCGAACCAGAAAACCACCGGATTCAGGTGTGCATATAAGAACCATATGGGCTGCAAATGCCCCTCCCTCTGTCTCTCGCCTTTTTTAACCAGTGCTTAGACTGGAAATTTGCTTTCAGGAGAAAAAGCAATGTTTTTATGCCAAAAGTCAGTGTATCCTCTCTTCAACACAACTGTTGAGCTCTTTCTTATCTGAGAACACAGACACTCTACAAGTAACACAGTAGAAAAGTCTTCTACAAGAGACAGGAATTTTCCCATTAAGATATTTCTTATATTCATTTTTTACTTGTGGAAAATGTAAATAACCTTCTCAATAGCCATATTAACCTAGAGGAATGTCTTGTTTTTACTGGGCTCCCCAAATTAATAATTTTCTTGCATATATACTTTTTAAAATATTTTTTGCTGGTATTTCCTGGCTATGCCATAAAAATTATTATAAATTAATCACAAATTATTACATTTCTCATGCCAATTTCAAGCTTCAATATGTATTATCTGGAATTAAAGTCTATACTATATTTTGATTTTACCTCATTATTGTTTAAGTCATTTTTGATTCTGCTGTTTTTTAACGGAATACCTAAAGCAACTTTCCTTTCTTTTTTTAATTGTGGTTTTATTATTGTAATGTGGCACTCTGAAAAAGAGTTTTGCATAGTTTATTTAATCTTCAGGCCCTACCATCCATCATGTCTTTAGACCTCACAACATCTAAACTCTGTCAGAGACAATGGCAAAGGCCAACCAGAGTCCAGAATGCCAATGATATTAACAGACTCTTGGCATGATGAGATACTCCAGCCACGTGTTCTCACACTGACTGATTATCTGTCTCACATTTTAGCTCACGGTTGCCAGAAAAGCCTAACAAATGCTACAATTAAGTGTTTCTACAAACACAAATTGCTAACATCAGCTAACGTGAAGGCAAGGCCATACTAGGTTATGAAGATATAGATTCAAGGTTTGGCTGTCCTCAATTTAGTTTCCTGTTTTCCTTTTTCATTTTCTTTAAATCATACTATATTATTGAGGAAATATATTGAAATTAGACTTGCAATTCTCACTAAGTTAGTTTTTCCATCACATACACTGTGGTCAACAGAAATATGGAAGGGCTTCCACCTTCACATAAGGGACTGAATGGTAACACAAAGGTCTAAGGATACAGGGGCATATAAAGAACAGTCAAGGGACCAAGAAGTCTCCCAGACACTTGCAGCTCTTATTACAATTTCAGTTTCTGTGAAGAAATGCACATAAAGGCCACAAGGAAAGGAAATACAAGAGAAGAGGATGAGCCTGTTATATGACACTTCTCCTCAACACTTCCCACTAAGCAAGGTGGTTGTGGCATCCTCCTCTCCCTGGGCTCCTACCAAACACAGCTCACTCGTAGTCCCAGAAAGGAGCAGAAACCCTGGTGGTTCACACAGTCCCCAGAAACTGCTGCCACTTTAACAACCTAGCTTGGTATCAATGCCATTTGCATTTGAACCTGACAACATCCAATGCAGCAAGCTGTAAAAACACTCCCAAACCCCATGCATTCATTTATACAATATTTAATTTGGGTTCCCTTTATTAATCACAGATAATAGTTACATAACTACTTCTGCCATTGATGTAAAGTGTTTAATGCAGAATGTAAAACTTACTATCTTGCCATTTGTGAAGGCAACAAAATTACTTGAAAAGTTAAACTTAATAATTCAAAGTACAGTAGATGTTGTGAAATGTGATTTCTATAACAAGTTTATCATTAAAACACACCCCCACATTTTACATTTAAAATGAAAACTCATCTTACGCTAGTATAAGAAAGTGAAGACTGGAGATGGGTGTTTTACCTCTGAGCTGCTTAGGGAGACTTTTGTTTCCAACTGATGAATAATGCAGACAACAGACTTTTTGGACACAGCCAAAGAACCTTTCATGACAGGCAACTAGGATAGAAATGGCAAAAGTAACTGCAAAATTCTCAGCAGCTTCACAGTGTGGTGTAAAGCACCACAGCCACGTAACACCCCCAAGGAGAACACCCTGCCTCCATCAGAGAGCAGCAGAAGTAACAGAGCCATCCTGCTGCACAACACCAGCCATGCCTCGCACACCCTGTGCTCAGCAGAAAGCACAGCCTGAAGTAGCAGTGTCTGAACAGTGATGCTGGAGCACAGCCAGATAACAGGGCACGGGTAACTTCAAGTACAAACAGTCCCACAGGAGGTGCACCTTATGGGCATGTCCTAACACAGATGAAAGTGCATGTGCTCCAGATTCTCAGCTGAAGTCATTCTGCGTGAGAAGGAACAAACTCCCTCCCGCACCTGAGAGTGACTTTGTGGCTAATCAGAGCTACAGTAAGTATAGGGTGTCCCTACAACCAGCACCATCAGTACAAGTATCGAGGCAGCAAACACTGGCAAAGGGTAGAGTCTGTATTAACAGCACCACTTCCCAAGGAAAAAGTCCATGGAGCCACACACTCACTGGCAGATGAGGGCAGAAAAGACAGAGACAAATGGCTTTCACACTTTCCTGACTGAAGGTCTTCTTTCACATAAAGCTCTGGAGCAGCACAGTGGCACTACAGAGCTGGATCTAACAGAAGAAGTTACTGGTGTCTATTGCAATTACTATCCAGTATGCCAGCATGAAAAGCCTACAATTTAAATAGCCCATGTGTTTTAAGTTGCCCAGGTTTCCAGTACAGAGACAGAACCTTGCACCGTGCCTGAAGACAGGCTGTCATGCACAAGCAACTGCAGGCAGCTGTGCTGGGCTCCTTCCAGCTGCTCTCTCAGCTCTGCACAAATTGCTGATAAACCTTCCTGAGAGCAGTGCCAAGCACTACTTGAACTTCAAGAGGTCATTCATTACCAATTCTTTGGGTGCACCAGAATCTCAGCCTTAAATGAAGCTATGCTGACCTATATAAGCCCCTCACTTTGACGTAATGGCTGTAAGTTACTTTATACACGGTTATAATTACAATGTCTTCATTTTGCCAGGAAAAAATGGTGTGTTTTACAGAGTAATTGCATTGTGAAATCACTCTTCTTTAGTACATAAACTGAACCAAACTGTGCCTGAACCACAAGACTTAAGTTGCTGAAATTATTATCACTGTCATGGCTTTAACACGTAAACCAGTTTCACCAGTTTGCAAAGACAGTGTTGTTCTGAAAGATTATTTATTATAGGTAACACTACAGTACAAGAAGGTGGTAAGGCAACAGACCAACAGTTGTGTATCATCTCCTCTAAGTTTTATTTACCAATAAAAACTTGCTAGGAATAAAACCATCTGAATCAAAGATGAATGACAAAGTTTGCGGCTTTTAAGCAATTATCAAAGACCAACTATGTAAAACTTGTGAAAAGATAGGTAAAAGGTCCCATGAGGCATTTCTACTCTGGGTTAAACAACCTGATGTGGCTTCCTAAGTACAAAGTTCTGTCATATTGAGATCGTGATGCTTCTGCATCACTGGATACAAAACTCCTGTTAAGCCTTTAAGGCTCCCTCCATTCTAAGTATTTGTTTTGGCCTCATAAAACACAAACGCCCAATCACCCTCTTCCATGGAAAAAAGACTAAGTTCTCACATATACGATCAACAAACAAGCTCACTCTCATTTTCAGATTAGTGAGAAATCAGACAAGCTATATTCCAATACCACATGGCGACACATAGTTCTAGGATAAGTCTCTTATTCCCACCACTCCTCCTTTATGTTGCACAAATGGGCTGCGGCAGGAAAAGGCCAACATTCAACCTGTAGGAGATGTTTCCTTCATGCAGAAACAGTTCATAACATATCCAGGAGCAACAGCTCTCAAGGACGTGGAGGTTAAATTCGGGCACTTCCCAGATCAACCCATTACAAAGTCCCTCAGTTTGGCTGCAGCTAAGAAGTTTCAGCTTCATTATTGCTCAAGGAAAACTATTGTACAAGGCAATTTTTTTATTATTATTCTTATTATTATTTTTATTGAAGGCCATGATTTCTATGAAGATGGATCACATATGATGAAATAAGAGAACTGCTTTGGTTTGTATAGTATGTTATGCTTGGAGGAAAATTACCCTATTAAAACAGGGAAGATGCGAAAAGAGAAGTCAGGCTACAGCACATTGAGTTCTGGGAAGCGTGAACATTTACACACACACACTTTGCAATAATACAATACTTCCTACAGATTTGTTTCTATGATTATTGGGTGACTATTTAAAAGCCATTACATCTTCTACCAAGTCGTTTTGCTTTTCTTTTAGTACCTCTTTTACCACAACACCAAAAGCACCAACTAAATAACTTTTCCAGAGCCAAAACTCCAGCTTATACCTGTAAGAGTGCAAAACTCCCAGCTTCAAACCTCAAAACCACACCCAACTCAAAAAATCACTACATACACAACACATACAAATTAAAATTAAAAAACAAACAAAACCACAAAAACAAACAAACAAAAAACCAACAACAATAAAACCAGTTACATTGTGTTTAAGACCACTAAAAGCAAGTCTGGTTACTCTAAAATGCAATTTAATATCTAGTACTTGATATATTTTCACATTTTCATTTTTCAAGGCCAGGTTGGATGGGGCTGTGTGCAACCTGGCCTCATGGAAGGTGTCCCTGCCCATGGCAGGGAGGTTGGAACTAGATGAGCTTTAAGGTCACTTCCAACCCAAACCACTCCATGTTTTTATGATTTTATCTCTTTAAAGGTCTCACTGTTAAACTTCTAAAAGAAACCCTAGCATGACTTACAGGCTCTTGAACTAGGGATGCCAGAAATTTATTTGGAATGAGGAATTTTGGAGCAGCCTGACACAAAATCCAATAAATTTAGTCTCATTACCATCCACATGTGGGTATATCACAGTATCTAGTTTTCCTGTCCTCCCAAATAGCAGCCTCCTGCCCCTGTACTGCCAACCTTCCCTGCCACACAGTTCTTATGATCATTCTGGTGTTTGCTCTGGGAGACTCCCCATCAGCAGCATCAGGTATTAGGCTGAAGACAACTAATCCAGTCATGTATTTTTCTGCTGGCTTAGAGAACTGAATCAATTCCAGAACCATCAGGAGAACCAGGGTGGTGGGTACGGAACCACACTACTGGGACCAAGGGAGAATCCAAGGAGCGTGATGACTTAGTTTCCCTTAAACAGCAACCTAGTACCAAACTGCTCACTACAGTGCACGGCTTCACCCATGGATTTAGATGACTAGTTAAAAAGACATGATAATAACTCAAACCAGTATTATTTCAACCTTAGAGTAGGGTTAGGAGAAAAATATTATTCATATCCTCTATGCATATGTTAATGGTTTTCTCTCACCTCTTAGAAATGTCCATTTTTTGAAGTGAAAACACTAGTTCAAAAACATGTTTTTTCAGAAAAAAATAAGAAATTAATTCCTTAATGAAAATGATTACACAGACACAAAGCATACAGGATTCTCAATTTAGGCCACATCAGAACTTTAATTCTTCATTTCCTGGCTTCTTTCCCATTAAAATTTCAATTCGGCATTCCAGTTAAATGTGTCCTTTCAACTTAGATATGATAGGCTTTAAAGCTACGCATTTCAAGTTCAGTAAAGATCAAAATATTCTATTAAAAGACCATCATCAATTAACTGATGTCCTTGAAGTAGGTCAAGCAAACTTTTCCAGGCAAACAACATCTTAAAAAAAAAAGAAATAGCACCAAGTAAACAAAACAGAAGCCCAAGAACAGACACAACTCCTTGTCCAACACCTTGTACTCTCCCCCCCTGCTGGAATTATCACCACCTCTATTCCACCACAGCTGCCAGCAGTTTCTGAATACACAATGCAGTCCCAGCTGCTTCAGTGACATTGGACCCTGCAAAAAAAAGTACTTCTTAATCCCGGTGGCTGTGAGATGTTGTTGTAAATCCGAAGAACATCTGCCTCACCGCTAGCTGAACAGATACACAGTTTCATTTTGGTGCAAGGTAATGTGAGCTCGCAATCTGCTTTTGGCTTCACCTGTTTTTCATCAGGAAATAATCACCGTATTAACATTAGGAACTGCCAAAACATTTGCATAAAACAACAATTAACTTCCAGAGAACACACATGCCAGTGCTAAACTTGATGATTACATGGTCCCATTATGTTGCAGTGCTAAAACTTTGATTGAGAGATGAAAAGAAAAGAAAGACAGGTATGATTAAAGATAAAAGATCACAGGGCATTCTTAGTAGTAGAACTAAATCCCAGATAGTACATTCAAATGCCACCTACAGTGGTGAAGCACTTAAATTTTTATAATAATTTAAGATAATTTTCCACGCAATACTTGGAATGACAGCTCTCCAGATCCTCCATGATAAACTGTGCTTTGCTTCTGTTTAGAAATTCCTAACAATACAGAACCAAAGTTCCGTAATTCTTATAGAAAGAGCCATAATACATTTTATTTTGCTTAGTCTTTAGATGTTAGAATAAAATCAGCACCTTCAAATGGAAAAAAAAAAAAGTTCACAACACTTTGAATGGTGTAATCAATAGAAAGCATTCAAATCCAAGCTCAGTCCCAAAAGTAACTATAACCTCATTTCAGTTTCCAGATTGCCCTCTGGAACTGTGCCCATGCTACTGATGATGTCCAAAAATGAAGAAGCAGCTTAAAATAGTAAAAGTGCAGCAAACAGAAACCAGAGTCCTTACTCAAACCAATATAGAAAGAATTCAGGTTATCCTATTATTTTGTAAGGACAGCTATCGAGATTATGAACAACCTTTAGTAAAGTCTAAGAAGGTGTCAAGTAAATGCTCTGAGCGAACTACTTAAGCAACAAGGCTCTGCTTCAGACAACTAGTTTGAGATGCTGGCTAATTTTCACAACACTTAGAGGTTTTCTTCTTAAGTATTTGACAACTTCTGCTCTTGACACAGTAATGACTACAGGCAGTATAATCACAGCTCAGTTAGGTTAAGTGCCTAGTCACATCAGTGTTTCAGAACAACTGCTGAAAAGATGTTTCAGGCCTCGTTCAAACAACTTATCACTGGATGTGAAATCACAGCCACGTGTTCAGCTGTGAGCACAGCAGAACCCAGCTCTGCCTCAGAGAGCAAGAGGCCTACAAATATTTTTAACCAAGTCCCTTTTCATGTGCTATGCCCAACCTAACAAGCACATTGCTGTAATGCTACAAAGACATAATACCAACTGTTGCAGGCTCATCAAGAATCTTGTGCTTTACAGGAATCAACTTCCATGAAGCCATCAAATCAGAGACTACTGGGTTTCAGTCATAAAGATTTGCTGTACTACCAGTCTTCCTTCCAATTAGCTCACAGACATCACAGATCTGCATTCTCCTTTAGTATCCCGAAAATCTCTAATTTTTCCATCTACACTAACACCTGTCTCCCCCTCAGGAAGCTTTATCTACAATATTAAATACTTTCACTGTTATCTAAGGATGAGAGGAGTGAAAAGAAGTCCAAGATTTTGAGCAAGCAGGAGCTGAATCAATGCTGCTGCTATAGAGGAATCCAAGTGATAATCCCACAGTAGGCCTGAAGAGAAGCTCTCCTTCTGAAGAGACTTGGACCAGTAAAAGATTAACATCTACAAGATGTCTTTGAAACACTGAAGAAGTTGAAAACCACAGGGGCTAAAACCAGCAGATTCCCATTACCAGTATCTCCATTCTATGACCACTCAACTGATACCAGCTTCTAGAGGTGTCATTCATCTGTTTTAAGCCCACTGTTGGTCTGGGGTTTTTTTTTTTTTTACTACGGTCTCTAAGACTCTCCTACATTTCTGAAGATAAAAAAAGATGACTCAAGTACAAACCCCCAAAACTTATGCAGACTTTTACGGAATAAAACTGTAAGCTCTTAGGATAAAAAAAAAAAAACAAAAACAAAACCAACCCCAAATAAACAAAAACCAAACTGGACCAAAAAAATAAAACAAAAAACAACAACTTCACAGAGTCTGACAAGCCATTTTCCATCAATTCATTAATTGAAGTTAAACAGCGTATCCTTTAATTTCGTTTACTAAATTCTGTCAGGTTAGTCCTTTAAAAAAGTCATAGAATTATCATGGAATAATATTTCCAAGTATAACAGGTACAATAATTATACCTGCATTGTCTCCTGTTACATTCTCATCAGCCTTATCAACCCTACAATACTTTACACTTCAGAAAGGAGTGCTCTGTACACACACACCAAAATTATCCAACTAGTCTGCAGAAACATAGATCTGGTTCTTTCTTCTTCTTAATTATTATTTTCGGAGGTTCACAAGAGAGGAAAAAAGTCCACGTATAACTCGAGTTCACAGCAGAAAGCAGAATTTAGAAAAACAGTATCTCTCCACAATTCAGAAACCGAGATTTATTATAAAAATCCAGCTGATGCTTTTGAAAGAAGAATTAACTTGTTTTCAATTTTCTGATGTAACTCTTTTTCAGTCCAAAGCAATGGGGCCTAATCTTCCCACCAACTGGGCTGTCCTTTTCACGTAAGAGCAGGAAGTCTCTTATGTCTCAACAAACCACTGTAGATTCCATATCGAGGTTTAGCACAAGAATTGGATGGAATTTTTTCCTAATGCTGCACACTTCAAAAACTGAATGGAGCACACCCACAAAGACAGCACTCCAAATTACACAATATTTGAACAACAGCAGCCAACAGTACCCCACAACAAGCACCCAGGAAAGCAAAACTCAATGAACTGCAGGTGTCTCACTAGTTCATAAATCAAGTTCAGCACCAGTGTAAATATTCTCATCCTCCTTAGGCAGGAAACCACACAAAACTAAGGACACTTCTAGCTCTGAATGAGAAGTGTGTGCTGGACGGTTCATCTTAACTTCTGATAAGCCAACAGGAAAAAAGAAGAAAAAACACGGCTGCTTTTCTTTCTTACACTTGATCTCAGTCTTTCAAATGACTGAAACCGATATCTATGTGAACTATAACAAAAAACAGCCTGTGAGTTTAACAAAAAGAGAAAATCCTTTCCCAGTTTCAGCATGACCTTAGCCAACATGAAGCATATGGAATCTGATGGTAATGCTACTAACAAACCACCCCGGGAAAATGGGCCTGAAAACACAAGGAACTATGACCTACTTTTGTATATAAGTACCTAATGTTTCCCAAAGTCCCAGCTTAACAACTCAATAAGATACTTTTGTGCTCAGTACAGTATCAAATGAGAGGCTTCTCTAAAGTACATCCTATAATCCTGAGCAAAATATGTGAAGCCAGCCAATCTGGCTTCTATCTTCCCAGAAGCATAAGGTTTCTCATACAAATGNAGGTAAAAAAAAAAAAAAAAAAAAAGACAAATCTGGTTGAGTTCTGTATTTCAAACTTAACAGAAGTCAGTCCTAAAACAAACTGGCTGTGAACATATACATTTAGACACTCAGTCCTAAGGTTTGCTCCGCCTAATAGTCTTTCAAGAAGGTTTAGCCTATTTGGCTCAGCATTTTGAGTTATTACATTCCACCTTCCAAGGCAGGATTTCAGGTTTTCCTCTTCAGAGACATCACTGATGAAAAGCAGTCAGGACTCAAACAATTGAAGTTTTGATAATAAAAGGCAATTGGTGAGTATATCCATTTATTTAGAATACAAAGAAGTTAGCCTTGTATCTTACCAATAACAGATTCAGTTCTCATAATACTACCTTACCTCTAATGCTGGTTTTTTCTTCTGCTGCCAGCTTCAGCAGGTAAAATGCTGTTTATATCGCTTGAGCATCGTAACTTGAAATCTGCTATCTCCCATCTGCAAAAACTGGTATGAAATACTATTCACCCATTGCTGTAAACTACTTCCAGATCCTTCTTCAAATGAAAATGCTATGAAAGAAAGTAGTAGTACTTTTTATGTTTAGGGATGGTTGCAGAATAACTGTTCAGGTAGTTTTATGTAACATAATACCCAGAGTTTTCCGTTATGCATAGACAAATCTTCTCATCTGGCAGGATAATGTGACAAATAACTGTACACACGTTAAAATAATACCAATAGTTTTAAGAAATGGATAATCTCTAGATAGACCTACAACTCAGAGAAGCTGTACTGATCTAGGACAATACTCAACTGCAGCCATAGATTAACATATTAAATATTAAAGATTTAATCCAACAAATAACTAGCAAATCCATTCTAAAAGCACATCAAAGTCATGCATTCCTTATGCAAGCAAGTATTAATACATCCTACCAATTAATTTACATTCAACTTGAACAGGAAAACAACTGAAAAAAACCCCCCACACTCATTAAAAGTACTTTTGCAGAGCTTTTTCCTGAATCAGAGCCTGGGTGCACATATAAAGCAAGTGAACTGTGAAACTATCTTGTTCCTTATCTCAAAACCAAACAAAAAAACAAACAAACAAACAAAAAACAGAAAAGAAAGTAAACCCCAAACCATTGTGATGGTGTTTTGTTATTAAAAATTGTCATTTTCTACACCATCAGCCACAGAAGTGCTGGACACCATGTATATGAAGTCCCCAAAGAGTCAGACACTGGAAACTTGAACTAATTCTTCCACTAATCTGCTGTGACACTGTGGGTACCAAGCTCCCTACATCATTTGACAAGATTACTTAACTACTGCACTCTGCTGAAGCACTTAAGGTTTAACTGCAGTTGTGGACAGGGAGACGACACCTTCCCCACCTTTGCCACCAAAAGAAATTTCAGGACTGCGTTACCATCATTACTGACTTCGGGGATTTGCCACGATAAATCTCGTTGTTAAGACAAGCAACATCAACCTGAAATCTAGGTTACAGGAGAGGCCCTACTGAGCTCTGCTTCTCACTGGAACCCTGACTGCTGTTGTTCCCCTGGGTATGAGGCAGGAAGACTATTCTGTTGCACAGAGGTCAGAAAAACAGGTAATTCAGTGCTAACCTGTCATGAGTTTATGTGTCGGATTTTGGTAGCAGGGGGTGCTACAGGGGTAGCTTCTATTAGAAGCTACTAGAAGCTTCCCCTGTTTTATGAAGAGCCAGTGATAGCCAGCTCCAGGAGGGACTTCCTGCTGCTGGCCAAGGCTGAGCCAATTAGCACTGTAACGCTTCTGTGGTAACATATTTAAGAACAGAGGAGATTGTTGCGCAGAGGGAATTCCAGCCCGGGAAAAGCGGAGGAGAACTTGGGAACAACAATGTAGACACCAAGGTCAGTGCAGCAGGAGGGGGTCATCCCCCTCTCTCCCCCAGGAGCAGAGGAAGGACTTTGAGCGGAGGCCCCTGCTGCCCTTGGAGGAGCCCATGCTGGAACAAGTGGACGCATGAAGGAGGCTGTGACTCCGTGAAAGGCCCGAGGATGGAGCAGAGTCCTGGAGCAGACCTGTGGCCTGAGGAGAGGGAAACCCACGCTGGAGCAAGTTTCTCCTGGGTAGGACTTGTGGCCCCGTGAGGGACCCCACGGGAACAGGGGAAGGACTCAGAGCTGTGGCCCCCCTGTAGCCTGTGGTGAAGACCATGGTGAAGCAGCTGTCCCCCTGCAGCCCATGGAGGACCATTGGGATGCAGAGACCTGACTGCAGCCCATGGAGGAGTGACCCACAGGACAGCAGATTGGGAAGAACTGCTGCCCGAGGGATGGACTCACATCGGAGAGGTTCACCAAGGACTGTCTCCCATGGGAAGGACCCCACGGAAGCAGGGGAAGGACTCAGAGATGTGGCCCCCCCATAGCCGAAGACCATGGTGAAGCAAGCCCACAGAAGCCCATCTGGGTGCAGAGACTCAACTGCACCCCATGGGAAACAAGAACTGACTACAACCCACACCCCTTCCTTGTCCCCCTGCACTGCTGAGGGGAGAGGAGAGAGAACATGGAAGGAAGGAGAGGTGCGGGGGTGAAGGTGTTTTAAGACTATTTCTCACTCTTTAGCTTTTATCCTGTTAGTAATAAATTTAAGTTTTACCTCACGTTGAGTCTGTTTTGCCAATTAGTAAGTGACCTTCTCCCAGCTCTTATCTTTCCTTGAGAATCCTTAGCTGTTTTTTTTCCTCTCTCCTCTGTCCAGCTGCAGAGGGGAGTGAGAGGGTGATTTTGTTAGGTGTTTGAAATCCGACCAGGGTCAAACCACCACATAACCAAGTGGCTACATTAGTGCTAAAGCTTTGTGAAGTGCTGCCAAAATTCTCTATTGCACTTGCAGTGCTGGGTGATATGGACATCACATTTCATCACTTTTACTGTGTCCCACCTCCTCCTCCCTTTACTTTCTGCTGTTTTCAACACGTGACTCATACATTTCTTTATAATTTCAGACTAGAATCTCACCTTTACAGATCAGCTCACCTTGGGATTCAAAGATGACAGCACTTGCAAAGTTTTCAGCTGTGAAAAAACTGACAGACCTTACAGAAATATTTATTGCACTCAGAGCCATAAGAGAGCTAACACAGAATACAAGTGGGAGCACTATTGCCAACATAAGAGGCTGGAAACTAAAGTTCAGTGGAAATTAAAGAGCTAAGATGCATGAATCAGAAATAAAATCAAACCCAGCTTGACTACGTGTAGGAAAACACACCTGTGGGAATAGAACCTCAAATATAAATGTACTGGGTAAGAACTATTGCTTAAACATTATGAATAATGGCAGAAATTCAAATCTAAGTATTAAACGCACTGCACTATTATGGAAGCTGAATGATTTGTGTGATGGGTAAGCGGGACATTTATCACTCTTCAGGGCTACAACAACACTGAAAGTTTCCTTTCACGCCCCTTAAAGCAGTTCTCTGCCCTGGAGAAATCATTTTCAACCATTTATAAAACATTCAGTTTTATTCCTCTTACTGTTTTCCTACTATTAAACTGGATCTTTTCTCTTCATCTCCCTCTTCTCTTGGTCCCAGATATACTGCTCTTTCCTTCAAGGGATACACTCTTTCTCTTAAAAGATTATCAGCCCATCAGAGTTGAGATGGAAATTGCTTTGAAAATCATCACAACACTCAATAAAACAACAATAAAGGAGAATTAAATAGAACATCCATGAATGAACTGTAGGTGATTATCCAGTGACTCACAGGAGTATAATCAGACAAAAAAGTCAAATTCAAACAATTTGAAAGAGAAGCTACAATCTTTCTGAAGTGTTTGAGTTTTATGACCCCCCCCTTGAGGGGAAAAAAAAGTCTTGTAATTATAGTCAAGTACTTTACATTGAATCATTATATAAATCACGTAGAAATTATCTGAAAACTACATCTAAAATATCCCTGAGATATTTTTAAACTCATTTTTCCATCCTTTTCCATATAGTCTTTTAAGTTATATTAAGAATACATTCACCACCTTATATGATGGATTTTAAGTTACTCTTTAAAGATCTCTTTTTATTCTGAAAAATCCCTAAGTGTGAAAGATAGTCAAAGTGTGGTGAAATTTGGACTATATGAGCCTCCACTTCTATCATAGTATCATTAGACATTTATTGCCACACCAAGCAAATTTCCTTTCCTTTTCTAAAGGCACAATTGAAAAATCAGTCCTAAGTGCTGGATGAGCAGCACCCCCTCTGCCTCCTTTAAAACTGGAAAACAATCAGACTCACTGGAATATACAGCATGGAACTTTGAAAAAAAAAAAAAAATACAATGAAAGGTAAAGTACTTGTGCCAAAATATGCTTGGCACACACATGAAAGAATCCAAATATTAAGAACGAGAAGCTAAAAGGGAAAGAATGTATTTGACTGGAAAACTCAAGAGTTGTAATTCTCTGTCATTTAAAAAAGTAAATATTCTGCATTCAAAGTACTACTTGGTGAAGAGGATTGTTCTGTCCAGTTGACTGTACAGTTCCAAAAAGCTTCAAATTCCTGGTGCCATGACACTGCTGTCACACTGTAATACAAAAGCCAGTCTTGCAACAAATATCACTTAAAAGAGCATAAAACCTTTGAACACTATAAATGCTAAAGAGGTGTGACTGCAGATAAACAAGTCATCTAGAAATCTTCCTCACTTTTTTTAGGATGGCATCATCTTGCTCCTGGCCCCAGGTTTTGACTTTACTAAACTGAAATGATATCATTAAAAAACAAACCTAAAAAAAAACCACAAAAAAAAAAAAA